>VZTO01001907.1:0-17404 GCA_013400615.1 Syrrhaptes paradoxus
TGCAAGCAGCAACCTAGAACTAGCATCAAGACCTTATCAAGAGAGCAGGATAGCAGCAGAAACTAATTCTTCAATAAATCCTGACACACTCAAGCATCTTAAATTTACTTTGCTGAATGATTCTCCTTGTACATACTACCATGGCTTTTTCCCAGAGCTGACAGAAAGCTCGGCTGTCACACTGTGGAGAGAGGCATCAACATACCTCTCATTCATTGCACAGGGCATGGCTGCTGCTGTAATCACCTCACAGGTCTGGACAGTTTTGTCCAGGACGCAGTGCTGTCAACAGCCTCTCATTTTACACCACCAGTTAAATGAACGCATTTAACAATTTCTTTATTAGTATTGCTTGTGCAAAAAGGACTAATTAGGCTGTAGCAAACTTTCTCTGTAGAAGATATGACAGCCTGTGATATGGCACTTGTTAGATTATGATTATGTAAAGTGTTAGGTGAGCTAGTAACCCACAGTTTGTTCAAAAAATGCTGGAAAGTATCCTCTTATTCTCCTGATAAGAATCTGAAAATATATTCTTCACTTATGTCCGTGACACAGAGCTCCAGAATGGACAGTTCAGTGAACAAGCTAAAGCTTGCTCTTTGAAAAGTGGTTTTTTATTTTGGATACCTATGTTTTTCATCACCCAGTTTGGGAAGACTGGAGCTGGTTTTCTGCTCAACATTTGCCACTCTGATTTGCTCAGGTCTAAAAGTCACTCACCTTCTCTGAAAGTATACAGGGTCTTCTGTGACCACCAGGATGTCCATGGAGGGGAGTCACTCTGTGAAGGCAAGTGCCCAGGCAACATCATTCATTCTGCTATAGGGTGTTCAGGTTTTTTTTCTGGAACACTGCCCAGTTATTCCTGGCAAGCTGGTTATGTTGCAAGCCTGCTAATGTGCTGTAACACAATTAAAAATGAGCTGGGTTTGCACCAATTTCTAACAATTTAGAAATACTAAGCCCTGGCATTTCTTTTGCCCTCTAGGGAAGTGCATCATGAAGTCTACAGATTGCACTACTCAAATGGCAAATTTTCCTTTTTATTTGGGCAAATAGCCAGGCAATGAAGAATTTCTTACCCAGAAAACCTAACGGCCGCCGCTGTCACCTTTTCTCTTCAATTATTTAGACTTCCCCAACACTTAGGCTGGCTTCCTGCTGGCAGCACTGTGGACTGTGCCTATTAATCATTAACTGTCATTGTGCTTTAAAAGAAGGGAAATGAAAAGATTGCTCAAGAACAAAAATAGTTCTTTTTTTTTTTTTACAAATAAATGGCAGCTATGTGCTACCTGGATTTACAGTGNACGGGGGCTCCTTTGAATTATGGTAAAGCGTATGTGTGCAACAAACTTCTGAAATCTTTGCAGTGTTTAACAGAGTCATCCCCATGATCAGGGTGCTATGCAGTCACCTACCTGGCTAGCACAACTACACCAAATCTATCTAGTAATTTAGATAGACTCTACATATTCCTTTAACCAAAAACCCGAAGGAAGACTGTGAGCAATACCATACTCTTCTTAGAAAAGTTATACAGAAGTGGGACAAACAGTTAATGCAAGCAGCAACCTAGAACTAGCATCAAGACCTTATCAAGAGAGCAGGATAGCAGCAGAAACTAATTCTTCAATAAATCCTGACACACTCAAGCATCTTAAATTTACTTTGCTGAATGATTCTCCTTGTACATACTACCATGGCTTTTTCCCAGAGCTGACAGAAAGCTCGGCTGTCACACTGTGGAGAGAGGCATCAACATACCTCTCATTCATTGCACAGGGCATGGCTGCTGCTGTAATCACCTCACAGGTCTGGACAGTTTTGTCCAGGACACAGTGCTGTCAACAGCCTCTCATTTTACACCACCAGTTAAATGAACGCATTTAACAATTTCTTTATTAGTATTGCTTGTGCAAAAAGGACTAATTAGGCTGTAGCAAACTTTCTCTGTAGAAGATATGACAGCCTGTGATATGGCACTTGTTAGATTATGATTATGTAAAGTGTTAGGTGAGCTAGTAACCCACAGTTTGTTCAAAAAATGCTGGAAAGTATCCTCTTATTCTCCTGATAAGAATCTGAAAATATATTCTTCACTTATGTCCGTGACACAGAGCTCCAGAATGGACAGTTCAGTGAACAAGCTAAAGCTTGCTCTTTGAAAAGTGGTTTTTTATTTTGGATACCTATGTTTTTCATCACCCAGTTTGGGAAGACTGGAGCTGGTTTTCTGCTCAACATTTGCCACTCTGATTTGCTCAGGTCTAAAAGTCACTCACCTTCTCTGAAAGTATACAGGGTCTTCTGTGACCACCAGGATGTCCATGGAGGGGAGTCACTCTGTGAAGGCNTTTTTTTCTTTAAAAGAAGTAAAATGAAAAGATTGCTCAAGAACAAAAATAGTTCTTTTTTTTTTTTTTTACAAATAAATGGCAGCTATGTGCTACCTGGATTTACAGTGTCTCCAAATACGTTTTCCTTTTTTTCCAAGGAATAATTAACATTCCAGACAAGCAGAGCAAATTGGTTGTTCTCAGTGAGTCCATGTTCCAGGGCTCAATTTTTTCCTGTCATATCAAGGTTTGATAGCCTCTGTTAAATCTTAGGAGTCCTCCTCTGCCACCAGCTCCAGACAAGTATGAGGAGAACAGTATTATGTTATTCATGTACTGGAGACTTAGCCTAATATATCAATGGCAAGCCATCTCTTGCAGTGGTGAACCTGGTCTCCTTCCCTATTTCCCAAGAACCCTCCCAGCAGCACGTACTCTTGGGCCTCCTCTGCTGTCCTTGCCCAGTCAGTCCTCTTGTAGATCACAGGCAGGATCCTCCTCTGCACATCCTCCTACGTGGCCTTCTCTCTGAGTCCACAAGGAGCTTCCAGGTCCAGAGCCTCTTTCCCTGAACACTTGGACTTCCCACAACTTGTTTCCCTAGCAGGTCTTCCTCTTCCTCAGCTGTGTGCTCCTCAGGAAACCACAGGCGCAGCTGAATGTTTGGCTGTACCAAGACAGATGCCACAGAACAAGAGCGTTTCCCAAGCACATAAAGCTCATACCAACTCAGAAAACAAGAAAACACTCCAGCTTCCACTTCAGTATATACTCTCAATTTTGGTTCTTAGAGACTGAAAAGCAGCTATAAGCAGAAAATCACATAAAACTGCTTCTGTTCACTGCACACTGTTTTGCACTTATAATAAACTATCGCCACATGGCTGACCCAGTCAATCCAATTAATAAATCATGGTTTGCATCACTCCAGGGCTTTCCTGCGGGGTCCAAGAAAACAGGATTTCAGAGAAAAGAACATGTCCTATGAAGATCTGGCCACCTGAGTGGTCATAACAAAAATCCTCCTCAAGGTGCAGTACATCCTGACAGAGACAGAAGTCAGCCCCAGCTGATGGATGTGAGTCAGATATAAGGACTCAAAAGAGATAAAGCTATATGGCAGAAATGTTTTGAAGTCACTGAAAAGTTGGTTGGTTTGGAATTTTGGAACCTGCTCTCCTTTGTCTCATTACAAATTAAATATACAGACTATGCTGTATACTTATGTTTTCTCTGCATTTTATTCTATTATGGACACCCTGTTACAGAATGTAAGTACTGAAAGTTTTGTGAAAAGATGTTCTGGGAAAAACACTTGCCATTTATAGGGCTAAAGAGTGACTTTATTCACTATAATATAGTCATATATTTATAATATTATATTATTAATATAATCGTTTATTATAATAAGATGTATGTTATTACATGTTATTAAATATTTGACATAATATTTATATCTTATAAGAAATGACCTAATAAATGTCAGACACTCATGGCTTCAAATGTATTAGCAACAACTGGAATGCTAATCAGTTTGGATGGGTCCTGTGTGTATACAAGTGTGTATATGTTTTGGTGTATCATGTAGTCCTCCTCAGCTAAAATGTTTATCACAGCTATAAACAGACAATGTATGTGGCTGGGCTGATTTGAAGCATCTTTACTTAATTTCCATTACAAGTAATTTTATTTTTTAAGAACAGTGGAACAGGGGAAACTAAAATTAAAGAAGTCAAAGGTGCTGACTATAAAGGAGACAATACATTGGCCACATTTTCCATCAAAAAATTATTGTCTAGCAGGAAAGACAACATGGAGCAGCAGGTTAAACTATTTCCTGGCATCCTTATTTCTGATCTTTCAGCTGCACAGGTACAATTTAAATAATCAGTAACAATGCACAAGAATGCTATTTCTTTTCTGACTACTGAAAAAATGCAAGTCCTAAGGTTTGTCTTTCCAGAGATGAGCAATATTTTCTGTTCCCTGCTTTCCGGAAATTATCAACAGAAAATGACTGTAGTTTGTGCTACCTTTTAGCTAGGTCTACATTAGCTAGTGTGGACCACTCTGTAGAGTAAAACTGTTGATGCAGAGGTTTCGACACCAACAGCACACAAATTTCAAGTTTTGATATTTTACTTCAGATTATCTCCAGTCTGGCCCCATGGACTGAATGCCACAGCTTGTCTTTCAGTTTAATATCACCTGAAAAGAATCCAGTTCATGGACTCCAAGACTACAGTCTGATGCCAGTCAAAACCCAGTACATGGGGACAACTGGGAGAGACATCTCAGAAGTGCATTTCAACCCAACTTAGATATGGATGTGCTTTACTGTAACTTAGTGGTGCCTGCCCTTCTGCTGCTGTCACCTCTGGGTTTCAAAATCAATATCTGCAGCACAGAAAAAAAGGGAATTCTGTTCTTCAGCATCCCCTAATTCGGACGTTATTTGTAAGGGAAAGCAGAGCAAATGGGACCAAAAATAGGAATGTAAGTATTCATTAAGACATTAATTAAATTATAGCATAGGTAGGACAGAAAATTAATTCACACTTAAGAAAATGACAGTTAATCAAACCTAATCCTGTTTACCTGGAATACACATAAAATTAAAGTTTCACAAAAAAAGATAAAAAATATCTTCATTGACCGTCTTAGTGCCTCCTGAAAACAAGACTCTGAGATGTAACAGCTGTAAAGTGCCACCTATTTCTACATTGTTGCAAAATGTCACAAAAGCCCTTGAGAGTACAGAAGCAAACAGCTTTATGCATTTCACTGTGATACCTAATTAAGTTTGTGAGTAATAAATTTGTGGGATTAAAGTTTGTGAATCTTTACTGTTGCCAGACATTTTCAGTGTCCTTTGCTCTGAACAGTCATGGTATCATTGCACTCTGAAGGCACAGCCAGTTATTTGCTCAACAGATTGTCTGGCAGCGAGCTGTTATCTTCTGAACAGCTCAGCTGTCCGTCTCCTTTGGAGGGAAGCAAGCAACCTCTGTGACACCCTTAATGTGAAGAATGAAACTTTAGTTCATTCCTAAATACGGACCATCCCTGTGTCAAGAAGCCTTTGTGCTGCTGGCTTCTCAAAATACTGCCAAGCTATGACCCCAGTACTTGCCAAACAGCTTTGCAGAGGTGGACAGACCCAGCAATGCAAATAGCCTCAGCACCTGGTTTGGGGTCACAATGTTTCACATGTGACGTTTGCATCTTTGAAGAAAAATGTTTGATCTGAAAATATGGGTTTAGGTGTTATACCTGAAAACAAAATAGAAAAAGGAACACTTAATACAAACACACTGTCCCAGGAAGCAGTGTCGTGACAAATTCAGTACTCACATAAAAGACACTGCTCCTCAAGGGAGCCATGAAGTGGAAATTGACGAGGAGGTGCCATGGTAACTTGCAATGCCTATCTGCTCTCGCTGATTCAACACCATGGGATGAATTTAGCACAGGATGTGGATTGAAATGCTATTTGCCAGGTGAAAAGCTAAATGATGTCTTACACACTCGTGTTATGGAGTACCAAAAGCAATCGTCTCAAGAACAGTAGATTTAAGTCCACTGTCCTGACCAAACTCTGATTTATTAGATTAGATTATTTCATAGAATCATAAAATCATAGAATGGCCTGGGTTTAAAAGGACTTTAAAGATCATCTAAGTTTCAACACCCCTGCTGTGGGTAGGGTTGCCAGCCTCCAGAGCAGGCTGCCCAGGGCCCCATCCAGCCTGGCCTTGAACCCCTCCAAGGATGGGGCATCCTCAGCTTCTCTGGGCAACCTGTTCCAGTGCCTCACCACCCTCTGAGTGAAAAATTTTCCCCTATTTCAGTTTTATAAATTAAATTCTTCCCTTTTTAAGGATCACAATCACTGAAATCTGCAAGGACATCCAGTAGCACCTGAAGGGTCTCATGCTTATGTTTTCCTCATGAAGTCCAATGCTTCCAGCATTCCTGTGAGGTGAGGAGATACTACAGGTTGTATCTTAGCCCCTGCACACCTTACAAATGAGGAGATTATGTATATAACTTACTGCTAAAATTGTTCAGTCCTCAGACCCAGCTTTGACATCCTGGCTTCTGACCATCCATGGGAAGAGTTATTTTCTGAGGAAAGAGGCTCTCAGAAGCCATAAGGCTGAGTGACCTAAATTAGCAATTATGGAAAAAGGATTCAGCAGCAGCCAAAGAAGGATCGTGATCACCTGGAGTTATATCCCTAAATTTCTCAGTAGATCTAGTCTTAATTGACTTGCTTAGTCATTGCACAGGAAACTTTGACAGGCCTGGCAGTTAAATCCAAGTCTCCTGACACCCTGACCATGCCTCATTCAGTAGACAATTCTCTCAGTGACTTGAAGAGAATACATAATATATATTTGGGCCAAAGAAAACCTAAAAGGAAATACATTTTACCTAGTTACATATTATAACACATGATAACACCTTTTTCAACACCTAGGAACAAACCGAAGCCTGCATAGTTTGTACTCCACTACAAAGCCAAAAAACTACTGTAGGCATGAGATTTTTTGGGGTGAATACGCTCAATGACTGCTTGTAGCAGAACAGGCCACCCGTAACTGTGGATAGCAAAAATAGTCAACAGTCCCAGCCCACCTGGCCTGTAGGGAATCGTCTTCCTGCCTCAGATTTAGCAATTTGTTTAACTGTGTGTACACAAGCAATGTACAACCTAGCAGGAAGCAGAGGGCTTCATCACAGCTTTATCTGTGCTCTGCCTCCTGCTGAAATCACCAGCAATACCCGTGCCCTTGGAGGAAGGCACTTTTCTTCAGCTTACATGCTTTTTATGTGCTTTCATGAACAAATGAATTTGAGGAGGTGCAATAAAATGCTCTTGGTTGATTTACTTTTTTAACAGAAAAAAAGAACTGAACTAGAGTTTCAGTCACTTCAGCTGAGACTCAAGAATTTGGGGTTCAGTACCCCAAACATGCCTGAGCTGTCACTTAGCATTTCCAAGCCTCAATTCTGTCAATAGAAGAGGACCACAAAAAAGGCAATAAATCAAGTTCACACACTCCTAGTGGGAGAACAGCTCTATTTCTGAACAAGAGGGAATCTATTATTTTTAGGGTTTTTTGTGTGTAGTTGGACACCTTAAAGCAAAGCTTTTACTTAGAGGGTTGTTTTTACAAAATATTTAAAGCCGCCCAACTGGTTTCAGTTGGCATCCAGACAAACAAGAGAAAACTGTGTGTCTTGAAACACCAGCCACCAATTCCCTCACGCAGGAAAAATGAAAGAGGAGTGACCTCACCCATCAGGCAGTTCCGCCAACAAGAAACACTAAATCACACATTCAGCACACTTACCTGCTCGCAGGATACTTGGCAAAGAGAGAGTCAGAGGCTGCATCAGGGCACTTGTCTCTCTGTCTGTTGCCTGCTGCTGCTCCAGTCTGGCCCAAACACGCAGATTTTCTTCAGGAATAAAACACAAGAGAGCTGGGTACATGATCTCACCCTGACAGCGACCTTTGGTATGACTGTATAGCTGTGAGCTCTGAAACATTTTTGGATCTGCTGGGTTGTACATTACCTACATTTATGAAAAGGCAGGCTCTGAGGCCATTCTTTACAATAAGCAATGCATAACTCATGAAAGAGATTTACTGAATTATTTAAATGGCTTACCAAATAGGATTAACTGCCAGGAATAGATCTAAACTATTCTTGCTTCAGTAAAAAAAAAAAAAAAAAAAAAAAATTACAGAAACAATGACCCAAATGACAGATTTCATTTGGGGATAAAGATTATTTTACATTAAAATTCACCCTTGGAAGATGATAGTTGTCTTCATGATTCCTCAGCAAATGTTTTTACATTCAGGCTGCCTAAGGGCCTTTGTAACACTTCAGAGCACAGCACTGGACAACTGTGGCACTACAGTGGTTGCAAAACATGCCTATGATGGCATTTGGCAATAAGGTACTCCATGCTCCGTCAACTTACAGAAATCAGTATTAGCAACAGTAGACTAGAGATAGAAATCCACTGCCAGCATTTCTGTGGCAGAACAACCAAATTCATCCAGAGAAACTCCCTTTTGCTCTCAGTGTGTATCTCCAAGATTAAGTACTTTGTTCTGGACTTGGAGAAGGTGGAGAGCTTCCTTTTCCTCCAGCATAGATGCAGTATCAATTCAAGAGCCAGATGAAAAATGATGGCACATACTAAATAAGACTAAAAAAAGTGACAGCTACTTTTTCAGAACCCCTGCAGGTAAAACAAAGCTTAGTAATTTTGGGGTTGTTTTTTTTTTTCTTTCTTAGAACTATGAAGACAAATTAATGTTGCTATTATAACCCCACTCACTTGGTTCTTCATATGTCTAAAATAAACTTGCCACGTCAATAAATCCCATAAAATCACATTAGCAATGGAATGTAAATGGCTTCTTTTCCATTAGCACAAACACATCAGAGTAGCGATTTTATTTTCCATGTAATGTGCACAAATAAATAAGTATACACGTACACATGTATAATCACATTGTCAAATTTTATTCATCAGTAACCTTGCAGCATGAATATTTTGACTTGTCTATTTAAAAATCACTTGCCACACATGCAGCAAGTGTAGTTCATGTAGAAGAAACAAACACTCATAGAAAGCTGCACAACAGATGGCCCTCTTCTCTTAACTCTGTTGCAGACATGTACACGCTCACTAGGCTCAGCCTCTCCCTAATTGCTGTTTTGAATACGATTCCAAGATTACTTGCCATAACAATCTATGCAAAAGCAGTGGCACAGAAACTTGGACAGACTTGCAGAGAAACATCTCAGTCTGCTGTCCCTCCTCCTCCTTTACTTTCTGGTTTGTATTTGGATTGCATTTCCTCAGAGGGAGTGCAATGTGTATCTTCTTTGCTGCCATAAGCATCCTCTAGACCCAGAAGCCTGTAGGTACATCTCAAATGTTCTCATTGTGTGGAAATTTACCATGCACGTCACCACTATCAGTATACATTTTTAAAGAATAAAACTCCTTCTTTCTGTCCTAGGAGAGGGGTTTGTCTGGGAGGAGCATGGGCAGGGGCCATTTCACCACCCCCAGGGATGGGAGGGAGCAGAGCAGGCAGAGGGGAAGGGGAGGACTAAAGTCAAGTGGGAAACTGAGAAGGGGAGCTCAAAACAGCTATGCAGTCATGACCCCTAGAAACAACAGGGACAGAAGAGCCAAGAGTGTGTGGTGAGCCAAAGAGATGAGGATAAGGCTGAAAAAAAATGAGAGACACTGAGATTACACAAAAAGAGTGTAATGCGAGACTAGCACCAGTAGCTAAAAGAGGGAAAAAATAGGCGTCAGGCAGTGGAAAGAGACAGACACATTGGACAAGAATCTCAGAAAAGGATAAAAGGACTGGATAAGACAAGCTGAATGGGATAAAGAAGTGGAGAGTGAAGCAGGATAAAGTCCCTGGGGAAGCATGTGAGAAGAGTGTGATGGTGGGCTGAGGAGGGAAACTACAGCTTACTGACTAAGCTAAAAACACATGGGAGCACATTTTGCCTGTTTGTTGTAACTATGGATAACCCTTAAGGATGATGCAGGACTGTAAAACAAAGCAGATTGCTGGTTTATTTTTAGCTGAGGTTAGGAGGTGCAGGAATAAGGCAAGGAATTACAGGAAAAGAAAAGAACATTTCATGACTGAGAAAGTGAATGTTGCTCCAGAGGGGGAGGGAATCACATTGTGCCCTACCTTCCACCACAGATTCCCTAGGATGCTAGTTAAGTAATTTAGATTTTTCAGGGTTGTTCATTAATTGTAGGTTCTTCATTTTGTGGGCATCTGACTTTGAAATCTGAAGGTAAAAACACAAAAATGCTGAACACTCTCAGCTACAACTGAAAATGATAAAAATTGTGTCTTGTACTTAGTATCTAACACCAGTTACTTTGAAAAAGAGGCCATCCAATATTAACAGATATTTTAGGTGTTAATTTTCCTGTGCTTCACTGGAACAAGTATGCTTCAATAATGAAACTTTCTCCGGCTTGGGTGTTATTTAGGTTTTGGAAGTGCTTATATACCTACTAGCTTGGGAAATTAGATGGAAGAGCTCAGCTCTGCCTTTTAACACGGTCTGACATTGACCTGCAAGAATGCCACTTAATGCACACTGACCAACAGTTGAAAACTGTTCATTAAATGAACACCCCTTCTTTCTGCACTGAGTTATGTCAAGGGATGGTAAACCAGAGTACTGGGTCAGTAAATTAAAGATTTCTATAATGTATATGTGCAACAGGGAAAAATTTAAAGCTATATGGGCAAATTTGAATGACTAACCTGGAAATCTTACTATTGCATACTCCCTGTGTGAATTTAGCAATCCATACATCCTTGTGTGTCTTTTGAGCAGGGGTGTACATGTGTGTATGCACTTGTCCTTGGAGAGCATACATCTATGTACGCATGCAAGAGAACACTAATTCTGTATGAAGAAACAGGTTTATTTCAAACTTCCAGCAGAAATTAAGACAAAAATAACTTCCATGCCTTCATCATGTTATGTTACCTGCAAGCTTTTCAATCAAGTATGACACGAGATAAAAATAAAGATGTGGTGCAGCCACTTACAACATTTAAGAGAAAAGGCTATGTTTGCCTTGCTAGGTTTCAAAGAAATCAGAAAATTTCTAAAGAAGCTCAAACAAACAAACAAACAAACAAAAACCACCACCACAAACATACAGACCTCTTCCATTACCAGACCACTGCCATTGCAGGGGTTAAGGCAGATTCCTGCTGGTGCACAGTTTTTAGGATAAAGTAGAATTCCTTGTGCCAACACCAGCTGGCAAATAAGACTGGGACTTGGAGGTGAGAATGACATACTGCCGTGCTTACAAAGATACAAACCTAAGCAGCTTGGAGGTATTATCTTCCCTGTTTTCCTTGAAATAGAAATTAATCTGTATATTGTATAGATGCATAATTACATTGCTAGGCAGCTCCTGAAAACCAGGATTGTTCTTACGCTTATGTATTTGGAAGTCTTATTGCAGGTTAGAGTCCCCTCCTTCATATCTGTGAGTGATGTGGTTTGAAGACTTAACCCATATTCCATTACTATATATTCAGAAGCAAAATAGCAAAGTGGAAAAAAAATTTTTTTTTATTATTAAACTGTGCAGAGAACATGGAGAAGTTACCAAAATTTCATTACAGGCACACCCACAGGAAAAATGTACACCTGGACTAAAAAACACAGAAACTCAAGCTTGTCCTTGTTTTATGAGACCAAAGTTTAGCATCTTCTTTTGGATGTAGTAATGTAGGTGTTTCAGAGAAAGTGTAAGAACATTCCAGTGTGCCAATGTGGGTTAATCTGCCCCCCATGAATCTCCTCTTGATGTGACACAGTGATTGACTAAAGTTGCAAAGTCTAATGAAATGTAATATGCTTTCCAAATTCTTATAATTTATGAGACTGGATTGTATTTTTTTGTAATCCATATATATTGCCTACCTTGCTATTAAGGATCTTGATGTGAGGTGAAGGCTGACCTATCAGTGCTTTCAGTGTATGCCTTTGGATGACACCATCAACATGTGAACCTGATGTGAACCTGCATAGTGTCATCCCTCAGACCTTGCAGTTGGCTCACAAAACTCTGCTGTTCCAGGTAGCTCCTCTGAAGAGCAGTAAAGCAAAATGACCATAACTGTGGACAGGTTCCCTGTTACAGCTTGTAACCATGTTGTCAGTGAGACTGAAGGCTACCATCGAGTCTATCCATTGGCAAAGCCTGATACAGCAACCTATTCACAGCATAGAAGAGATTTGTCTCAAAAGCCTAGAGGTGTCAGAGCACAAGCAGGGAGGGAAGAAAGGGGAAGAAAGGAAACAAACATTTTTAGCACTCAAAACTGTGTGGAAAATTGAAGTCTACATCAAGTAGAGTTAATTGAGCCCTGAAACAGCTGTAAAAGGTCCTAACAGGAACCCAGTATCCGTGTACAATTTGCTAAGACATCTCTCATTTCTTGCAATCAGTTTCTTGACATAAATACAAACTCAGTAAGTCTAGGCAGCCGGTCATTCCTAATTTGCAAGTGTAATAATAATAGGGTTTTTTTTAAGTGAAGCATGAATTCTGTGAGCTCTCTGGTCTCAGCACATCTGCCCCTGCGCTCCTGCCAATACAGCCACCTTGGCAAAAGTAATACACCACTGTCAAAAAAAAGGAGCAGAGAAGGAGCACATAAAGTTTTTCCCCTCAGTTTCAGCAGCAGCAAGCTGAAGGAGAGACCAGAACAAATAGATGGGATATTCAAACAACAGGACCACAACCATGGTTCCTGTGGTAAGGAACTTGCTCAGTCCCAGCACCTCACCAGCTTGGGGAGAACAATGCCTGGGGGACACAGTGAGTCCTCATTAAACAGGCAGAAACAGGCACAGAGTCACTTTCTTGCTTAAAATGTGATTTTATTGCCTCCTTTCATCTGTCACTCTAGGCAACTGCCTGCTTTGCTTCCTTTGCCTGCTCCTAAAACTGGGCCAGCTTGCTAGGGAGCTGCAAAAAAACCCACTCAGCTTTAAGTCAGTATTCAATCAGAACATGTAACTCCACACAGGAGTCTTTTAGCTTCTACATGAAAGGGAGATGCTGGTCAATTTACTGACCCTTAAACTTTGATTTTTGACCCCACCTTAAAACTTTGCCTTCTCAACTCCTGCAAATAGCTACCATTTCAGAAAGAAGACAATAGGATGGCTGAACATGCAGCCCCTGCAGAACCAGGCTCTAAACAACTGAGGACAACTGGTGAGTATTTTAAGTACTTAGGTCATATATCAGGGGCTGTATTTTAGTGCAACGCAAAATACTTCACCTGAAAGATATAAAAAAAACACCCCCAGCTATTATGACCCCATCACATACTTGACATAGGATTTCCAAAAGTGCTAACTACAGGTATGCCTTCACTTCAACAAAAATAACTGAGCATGTCTCCACTGATTGCAGTGAGACTGAAATTAGACCACTATCGAGCACTTCTGCACACCCCACAATATGTATTAAAGTATTAAAGCACATACGAACAAGAACACAAATTTAGCTTGCAGACAGAATACATTTCTTTCTCATAGCTAAGTTTGTATCAGAACACAGCCTAGAGCGTATCACTCAGGTTACTTCCCAAGCGCTTCAGACTATTCGAGTTGATCTATAATGCTCATTTTTATACAAAACTGAACTCAGAATGGCATGTCTCAGAAAGCTGTGTGTAAACTGAAAACCCTTATTCATGGAACACATTGGTGCACTTTTTATTGATCTCCACAGATTTGGATCAGGACTACTGAGCCATATTTCATACCTTCAGTGCCTTACCATTCCCTGTGGGACTGCTCAAGAAGTAAAGCACTGTTCTGTCTGAATTACAGCAGGATCAGGGCATCATGAATAACTTGGGTTTACTGATGTGTTTTACCAAGGCAGGTATTCTGTAGCTTCATTTAAATATATCTGAACTTGGAGCAAATGTGGCCAGAATGATAACCAAGAAACATTCAGATAAAGCGGGAAAAATGTATACTGAATGCATGTGAGTGAAGATTCCTTACTACTTTACCGTTTTACGGTTTTTCAGAATCAAGCTACTAGACATGTTTATATTAAGTCACTTGCAGAATTATGTTTTTATTCCTGTTCAGCACAAGGATGCTTCTTGCATTAACTTTAATGACAAACACTAAAGATCTGCTCAAAGAACAGTAAAGTCACCATGAAAGTTTGGGGATTGTGCCTTCAGGCAATGCTCTGCAATCCTTCCTACAGGATGAGAATCTCTGCTCAGGCGGCTTCCACGTAACTAGTTTGAGACTTGGATACAGATGCTGATTTACAAAACTGCCATTCAATACGACACAGACTATTTTTGATGTATGTTTTACAATGAACACAGCAGTACCCGCCATGATTTGTATTTGGTTTTAAATTACATTCTTTTTCTTTTTGTTGAATTAACAGAATATTTTTTAATTTAAGAAAAGCTAACAACTAATCTCCAAACTGAGTTAAACCCAGAGTGCTTTCATACTGATAAGTGTCAGGTAAAGCAATAAATTAGTTTTTCTGTAATAATTTATTTATCCTCTCCATTTTAGCCTCATTGTACTTCATTTCCAGCATTTTATATCCACAGGTGCTGAATCTGAAGATGTTGAGCTGCAAATGCAGACAGATGGAAGCCGGACAGCTGAAGAGATTACCACTCTCAGGTATCTGTCCACTTAAGCTTCCACAGAGGTGGCAGCTACCATGACAGGAAGCTGAGTCATGCATAAAGATAATCCAGTTTACAGTTCAAAATAGTCACACAGATCAGCACAGTTCTGAACTGCACCAGGAGAGCTTTCAAACTGCACAGAGTAGCTGCCTCATATGCAATAGAACTATGCCTGCTGCAAGAGCAGCAACACCCAGCCAACAGACGGGGTAGCAATTGGGAATGATGGTCCCGTTTCATTCAGCCTGGATTCATGAGACAATATATTCAGTTAAAAGATGATGCTTTTGTCAATGTTGTCAAAGACAAAATTCCAGAAGAATTCAAATGATGCAACTTGGCAAAGACGACTGCCAAAAAGAGTCTTAAAAAACCCACTGCATTACGGCTGGCGTGGTAAAGGGGTAGATCAATGAGCCTCATCTTCCAAAAAAAGCTGTCTGAGAAATTTATTGATGATAATATTAAGGCAACAGCAATATGAAGTGAGAGTTTCTGCATCCTTACCAGAAGCTGCTTCCACAAGCAAATTTGAATTCATATTTAAGAGCTGCCTAGTAGTTTATGCTGCAGAAGGGAGATAGCCCAGCTGAGAGTTAGTCCCAACAAAGCACAAGATGTAATTCAGCCTACACTATAAATAATTTCCTTTGTGCATTCATTAACTGTCTGCAGCCTCAAGGAGCTTCTTTTCAGCTCAGTATTAGAGAAATTACCTGATCATGACACAATCCAGCAAAAGGCGCATCTAAGCACACTGGCTATACAAAGAGTAAGTGAAGTGCAGATAAGACCAATAGTTTCATAAGCAGTGACATATACAAAGCCTCTTTTCCTAGGGAATTGCACCCCATGACTGTCAGATTTTTTAACCAAATTATACCAAAGCTTCAGGCTTGTCTTAAATGGAGCATTGGAGAATTCACAGAGAAGAGAAAGAAATATGCATGTCTACCATGAAAGGCTTCAAGTTAGATTTGCTCCTTATTGGACACTACAGAATCCTACAGGAATAAACAATTTGATTGAAAAGGTGGTTTTCCAATTCCTTGGCATTCGGTTCCCGTGACAGCGGCCCAACCTCTCTGTCTAGAGTTGACATTTCAGTATTAATGGCTGAAATGTATGCTGCATATTTTTCCTCTTTGCAGATAAACTCACTCTCTCCTGTCCAGTTATGTTTACAGAACTTACAGGAATGTTACCTCTTACAAGAATTAATATCTCAAAATTTGTCCCTCTGCTTAATTTGGTTGAAATCAGCCAAAAAAAAATATGGGGTGCAGTACTAATACAGCAACAGCAAGTAAACAGCAACAAAATTACTCACATGCAAATAATACACATGGCATTCAAATCTGCATATTTCTTTAAGGAATCTGGATTTTTAAAAAATTCTGCTCAGCAACACTTAAGGAACCCATCTGGCTGTCACCTTCGTTTCTGAAACAGAGCTAAGCAGTTTCCTTTTTCCTTAATTTAGTAGCGTTACCTCCTTGAAAGCCAGCTCAGCCTCCTCTATCGCTGACATTGCCTGCCACAGCCGGCAACTCATGTGGCGGGGACTGCTGCGGGCCAGGGGGGAAAGCAAACGAGTACCCAAAGGACGGAGGGGAGGATGACCTTAACTCTTCGATACCGTGTATAAATACACAATAAGGCTGTTTTATACACATTACACATAGTGTAATTTGTGTGAATATGCAAAACAGCTTTGTATCAATTAAAGCATATGAAATAGCCTACACAGATACTCCCCGCATTAAAGACTTTTCTCTCCGGCCTTTTAAGCATGCAGAAACCCCTGCAAAGCCGCAAATCCCTCTGTCCAAGTCTGCATCTTCCTCCCAAGAAGGCATTCTCACAGCCAACAGTCCCATCCTGCCAACTGAGCCTCCGTGCCCACTCCCCCCCTGCCTCCTCACAGCCCCTCCCCTCCGCTTTGCTGTCAAGTCCCTGCCTGCCCGCCCCTCCCCGGGAGGTTTGTAAACTCCGCGGCTCGGCGAAGGCCCACCGCCCGTGGGGCTGGGGCCACCGCACCGCGCCGCCGCCACCCGCCGGCGGGGCCTGGCCCCGCTGCCCTCCTGAATATTTCATCGGCGCTGCCCGACGGGATGCCCGGCGCTGACTGCTGCACAGGGACCCGCATCCCGCCGGCTGCTGCTCTCGCTGCTTCCTTCCTCTTTCATTCTTCAAACCGGGGATTTTCATTTATTCCGATAAATAAATAACTGTTTAAAAAAAAAAAAAGAAAGAAAAAAAAGCAGGAAGAGCATCTCTCTTTTGTATCTGAGCAGGTGGGACTCCTGTGCAGCGATTACAGAACAAAACACACGAAAGGCTCTGAACTCTTAAGAGCCCACAGGATGAGCCGGCAACAGTTTTCCTATAAAAACCCGGTCCCGGGGCTGTGACACGCTCGGAGGAGGGAAGGCGCCTTGCCAGAGATCACCCTGCTTTGGAGACCGCGAACTCCCGCGGGCGGAGCGGGAACCCGAGAGACTCGCCGGCCCGACTGCGCAGCAGCTCTCCCGGTGCCCGGCCGGGGGCCGCGGGCGGGCAGTGCTGGGAGTGCAGGCTGCTGCCGTGGGGCCTCCGTCCTCCGTCCTGCCGCCTCCTCCTCCGCCGCACACGGCACCGCTCCGCCGCAAACTTTCTTCCCGCGCCCTCCCTGCTCCCGGCCGCCGCTGGGGAGCAGCGCGGGGTGGGGCGCCGCGCCTCGCCTTCCCGCGGCCCTCGCGCTCCGGCGCCGGGCGGCGGC
>VZTO01001907.1:26295-39464 GCA_013400615.1 Syrrhaptes paradoxus
CTTCGTGGCTCTGCGCTGGACTCTCTCCAGCAGTTCCCTGTCCCTCTTGAACTGAGGGGCCCAGAACTGGACACAATATTCCAGATGCGGTCTCACCAGGGCAGAGTAGAGGGGGAGGAGAACCTCTCTTGACCTAAACATGCCTCTGTGGTGTGATTAAACACTCAGAAATGTTTATTGATAGAGTCCATTTCACCCTACTAGTAAGTGAGTACTTTCTCTGTCTCACCTACACTTTATAAATCTGTAGCTTTGAATCCTCCAACTCTCTGTTACCCTTCCTGAATCAGGTATGGAGATATTTAGTAGTTAATGTTGTGTGTGTGTATGATACATAGCAATGTTATTTGTAAAATTATTATTTAGAGTCTCTAATTATTAACGTTTTACAAAACATTAAGATGAAATGAGAATTAATGACTAAGAGCTCTATCTGTACAGCCTTAGTTTCAGAGAGCTCTCTAACTGTAGTGTTCGTGATTGGCGGGCATTCCTGCAGCCTAGAGTCTTTGATGTATTCATATTATCAAAAAGTATTTGCATTTCTTACAAGCTGCAGCACTTCATAAAAGTACAAAATAGACATTAAGAAGCATATAGAAGTTCAAAGTTAAAAATAATTGTCAAAATATATGGCATGTGCAAACCCTCCAAAAACCTCTTCTAGCATAGTGGTTTCAATATAACCTATCTGTTAGTTAGTATTGGGGTTTTTTTTGTGTTCAACAAGATTGATGCCCAGCCATGGAAGAAATGGTTGTCACTTTAGAATCTCTGCAACAGAATCCCTGACCCTGCCTGAGTTTACACTCAATGTTTGTACACACATGATCTCACTGACTGTATTTTATTAGATTAAGATTATTTCTAAATGATTGAGAACCATCAAATAACCATGTGGGTCTAATACTTTTACATGAGAGGTGTTATCCGTATTTGTAGAGTTGTGCACGTCAGCTATTAAATGTAAGATAAATGACAAGCAGTAACATTGGACACAGTGAGTTAGACTAAAGGAGCCCAGTGCTCCTCCTCTGACCCTGCCAGTTTCAGATGCATGACAAAACAATAAGAGATCACAATAAGGACAAAATGATAAAGATTATATCTTTGTGTTTAATAATCTGTGAGGTCCTTTGCTTCTATGAATTTGTCTAGTTGCTTCACTAACTAGTCAATGGTCTTGTTACTTGTAATAGCCTTTCCAAGTCTTGAGACAGATCATTGCCCAGTGAAATGCCTAATCCTACTAATTTCAGTGAGAATTTTGTATGAACAAGACTATGTGTATTCAGCCAAAGAAGAGATCTCAAAAAACAAAAGTGGAAATATCTTTGGAGTAGGGGTACCTAAAAGAAGATCTCCCTAAAGGAATAACTTTATCCAAAACCATCATTGTAATGATCCATTTTTTTTCTATTTGCCTATATAAAGAGAGGCTAACTGTGAAGACCTCGTTATCTGAATGTCCTTATTTCCATGGGGTTATTAGAATGGAGCCATACTAAGAAATAAATGAGATGAGAGTGGACTTGATGATCCTTGCAGTCTTTTCCAACCTTAATGATTCTATGATTCTAAGGAGTTTAAGGTATTGAGTCTAATCTGAAGGAGTCCAGTGTGTCATGCAGGACTCTAAGGGTTATTTTATCACCAAGAATTTTCCACACCTACCTATGCTGGAATGACACATCTAGAGGATCTTGCTTTACTGTCATAATCAAACATAACATAAATCATGTGTGATTGCTTTATAAGTAATTTTCTTAAAGTGAAGGACTTAACATTTTTATTTTTTTCATACCTACTGTTGTTTAATAAAGGCCCCACAAATTCTAGAAAAGGAGATCAGAGGAAAAATATTTTCTTACTTTATAGTAATCCCAGTGTCTAGATTCATAATCTGTACTCTTCTGACAAGATAAAGTTATTTGTTCTGAAGAAAGTGCCTATTTTTCTTCTTAATTTTCCACCCTATAATAGTTCTGATAGCTCAGATACTGAGGGCAGGGAGCAGTAAGCGTTGATCCTCTTTTTTAGGAGTGGTTGCTGAAAAATACTAGGACAATGAGAAAATCATATTATTGTTTGATAAGAGTCTTGATTTACTTATGTATTTATTGGATTACATTTGGCTGTGATGAAGAATTATGCAATGCTGTTGAAGCAAGTAATTGAAGCATTTCTATTTATGTGGTCCCCAATTTGACATATCAAGACACTAGCAAAGTTTGTATAATGATTTACTTTGAAATATAAGTAATTTACAACATGAGATTATAAAGAATTAAGCAATCTGTGGTGAGCAAAATGAGTACCACTGTGTTAAACGACATGCCATTTAAACCAGATATATGTGGCTGTAAGAGAGGTCCAAGGGACCTTAGCTATTTGTTGTTGTGCACGTCACAGACCAGGAGGCCGGAAGGGACCTGTAAAGGCCTTTGGATCTGTCTTCCTGCCTGGAGCAGGATCAAACATACCTGTGCCATTCCTGACAGCAGATTGGCTAGCTCTTCATGAGAGCTCCACTGTCTCCAGTTAAGAAAATACCCAGGAAAACATACTGTACAGTGTACTGCTTCTCTATCTCTGCCATAGCACCATTGGTAGTGCTTACAGAAACATCTACAGACACAAAATAAGCTAATTAGTCAATAACAACTACCAAAGGTAAAAAATTCCCTGAAAATTGCCTTGCTTAGAGTGAGTTTCAGTAACTTTCACAAGTGAATGTCATCATTCATAAATTTCTCAAATCCAGTTTCTGCCTCTTCTTCCTTTCACCATGTCAGGAAATTGATCTGTGCATCCATGCAAAAGATAGATAATATAAAGCATGAAGTCCGATAAGGATTATTTTACTGTGGATGTATATGCTGCCATGGCCTGCTTGTTCTAGGTGAAGCCTTCCTGCAAATAAGGCATTTCTGAAGTGCCTTATAGCTCATGGTACAGCTTTTCCTTTGATGATTTATGTATGAATGGGAGGAAGAGACTCATTTACCAGACTTCTCTTATTTACTTAGTGATTTATTCTCATGTAGGCTATTCATTATATTTGAGAGTAATATCATTCTGTCAGATTTGTTTAATGTCAGTCAATAAGTTAAAAATATTTTTTGAAAGAAACACAAGACATACAGAAGGCACACAGATCATCTTATATTCCGTCCTTCTTTAGGAGCTAAAAATGCAAATGATCTTACCTATTTCAATTATTAATTTTCTATTTTATAGTTTCTATAATCAACCATATATAGTACTATATAATTCTATTGAGCAACTCCATTGCTGGTGTATTGTTCCAGTGTTAATACAACCATCAGAACCTCATAGTCATTATGTAACTTCAAAATTGTTTCAAATAAAAGAAATGAGATTCCCAGTTGTGGATTCAGTTGTGTTTAACTGTACGTAGGCGTGGAAGGTGAAAGAGGACATGTTTTCATCTATTCTGTGGCCAAGGGACAGATACCTTTACAGGCACTGAGAAAGACTGGTAGTATCTAGCAGTGCTAGAAGTGGAAATGAAGTAAAGTCCACCCTTTCGGCTGTCTTCTACACTGCCATTGAGAGTATAGCATCATAGAACATCTTTATCCTCCTTTAATGGTAATTTTAACTCATTTGGTATTATTGTGAAAATAAGAGCAAAGAGTTGGGGAAGATGGCTAAAGTAATTTGAAAGTACTAATTTGGAAGACAGTCTGTAGTTCAGTCACTGACTGATTAACTTGTTATGCCACTTCTGGAAGTTCTTCAAGCATTATTTTCTGTATCACACCTGTCAAAGGTGTGGGAAATTGAACTTAAAGTTTTCAACTACATCTGCTTCTCAGATGGAGTGACTGGAACATGAATTGTCATTTTTCTATTACCAACTCCTCAAGATTTTTAAACTGCCAATCAACTAAATGTGGTTAGCAAGCAGAAGAAATTAATAAAATCTGGAACAAGAAAACAAAATGTAGTAAAATCAAGTAATCACAAAAATATTTTACTCATAAAACCAGATACATTAGAAAATTTATTTTAAATGGCCTTTTCAACTGAATTATATAGTCTTCACTAAAAACAATGCTTAGGTGAATCATTAGAATTGGAAAGGGTAAGGGAGAATGGAGGTGAGATAAATGACTCTTCCTTTACATGGCAATCACTGTTTTCTTCTCAGACATTACATAATCAATAAAACAAGACAGTTTGGTGAATTATTTGGTCATGCTCAATGATTTCTAGCCCAGACCCCACCTGGAATTCTCAGTTTTAAAAACTGTTGCACCACAGTGCTTGTAAGTGGGCGGTTATAGCTAGTTATAGAAGTTGTCTGTTGATATGTGAAATACTCCTGTAAGAAATCAGTTGAGATTCTTATTTTTAGGCAGGGCGTGGTTGAATTTCTGGCATCCCTCCCTCACATAGTCCCACTGTTCTGGGCTTAGGGCCTTCTTGCAGCTGCTCTCCTTTGCCGGGATTGTAATGTAGTTTCTTCATCTTGGATAACTGCTTCTACAGCAGCCAAGAACTATTCTGACTGTGCAGTGATGTTATTTAAGTCCTCTCCATTTAGTATCGAGGAAAAAAAAAAGACTACTGCAAAGAAAACTCATAGTTTGTTGATGGAGACTTGCTGCAGTGATAGCAAGCAGCACCTCTCACTTCTGTGAGTGTCTCTGCATACCCACAAGTGTCAGGCTTAAGACTTTTTCATCTTCTGGTGTAAAAGTCTTCACATCTTTCACTTGAAGCCCATACAGTAGGCTACATTTGTCAGTAGTGCTTTTCAGCTGGTCTGACTGACTTCAGCAGTTTTGTAGTGACCCAAACAATGGCCATGTTACACCAAACTTAAGGGAAAATATAACCTGGATAAGAAGTTTGTTACTAAAGAACTTAAATAGAAAGGTCAGAGAAGAGAAGGGCAACTTTACCGGAAACCAACAGTGCTTGCAGAGCTCTTCCATAGCTTTGCAGCACTGCCAGGTGTAAAGTCACAAAGGAGTGTTTATTGGAATTTCTTCAGAACGAGGTGTATTTCATGGGCCTGCGCTGGCCTGTGCTATGAAATACATGCATGCTTTTATGATCCTTACTTTTGCTTGTTTTTTCATGGCTCACGTCTGCTTTATACCTTCTCAAAACCTACAACATGCTACTTCATTTGCTTCCAGTACTTGAATCTGGACTTCAGTTAGATGACAAAATGTCTGTGACATCGCATTGCTTTATTGATTCTCACTACCTCATTACCTCAAGTGCTTTAGTAACGTACCCTGATTGTTTTTTCTTTGGCTTAGTGATGTCAGAAAAAAAATGGTAATGCTGCTGCAGTATACACAACTTAATTGTTAAAAACGTTTACCATTGTTGTACAGCTTTTTTCTGCTTTCTAGGTAATTCCATAATTTTTTGAAGCATGAATTGACACCTCTAGATGAATTAGTAGGGGTTTTACCCATATCTTTTTTTATTACACTGCTCCTTTTTATGTCTTCTGGTAGGCATTTTTGCACAGCTTGCTCAGAAGCTATTTAGATTTCAGCAGTTTTTCTTTCATGTTGATTTTGATTATAGTTACAAATTCTTGTCCTTGCAGGCTTTGCTGTTTTCCAGTGTTGTAATAAGCTTTGGTGTTCTGCAGAGATAATTTTCAGACTTAATTTTGCTGTCTCTAAATGTGCTGTGTCTTCAGTTTCTCCTGTCACATAGAATCATAGAATGGTTTGGGTTGGAAGGGACCTTAAAGATCATCAAGTTCCAACCCCCCTGCCATGGGCAGGGACACCCTCCACTAGACCAGGTTGCTCAAAGCCTCATCCAGCCTGGCCTTGAACACCTCCAGGGATGGGGCATCCACAACTTCCCTGGGCAAGATGTTCCAGTGTCTCACCACCCTCATAGTGAAAAATTTCTTCCTAATGTCTAGTCTAAATTTACCCTCTTTTAGCTTATAGCCATTACCCCTTATCCTCTCACTACACTCCCTGATGCAGAGTGCCTCCCCATCTCTCCTGTAGGCCCCCTTCAGGTGCTGGAAGGCTGCTATTAAGTCTCCTCGGAGCCATCATTTAATTGTATGACAATAATAGTTTGTCATGTTTTCAAGAGCTTTTCCTAGATTGCTATATTAAATGAAAGAATTAGATTTTGTTGAATTCTTTCACTTGTGCAGTTTGCAGAATGCAAAATTCTCCCCCTGTAGAGATTTCTGCCTTCCACCCATGGTGCGACTAAAGCTCCCACCATGCATTGGCATTTGCATGCAGATGCATTTACCTTTGCAGTGTTTGCCAGAAATCGTAGCCGAAGGATGCAAGGACACATAGACACCAAAGCTGCAATCTAGAGACCATTTGCAGGGTTGGGAAAGGATTCCAGGCCAACTCATCTTTTTTCTTTAAAAACATTTAAGGGTGCTGTGTCCCCAAAGGGTAATGTAATGTTAATTAGTATACGTTATGAGATAGAATTCTGCTTCAGAGTCCTCACTCGTACCATACCCACTCAATTTAATGTAGTGGGCTTTTATTTCTTTATTTATGGTTTGAAGGATTTGCTCTAAACTCTGTGGAAGTCAGTAAGGCATCATGAGGTGCATGCCTCAAATGCAGAACTTCATTTACGATCCACTCAGATTAACAGATCTTTCCATTAACTTCATCAACCTTTGGTTCAGAATCCAAATTTTTTTTGTGTAAGCATGTTGTACACATAATAAAACTCAGAGTTCTCAGAAACCAACATTTGTTTTAATTGGAAACACAATTTTATGAATAATCAAAAGTCTTTTGATAGATATAGGAACTGCTTTTCCCTTCTGTCATGTCAGTTCTGTACTGATATTTCCCCAAAATTCAGTATTTTAACACAGGTCTTGATGCCTTTGATTTTACTAGTTGCCTCATTTTTTTATGTATATAAATTGACAGCTGGGTGTTGTTGAGCCAATAGGTGGCACTGGTTAGTCACATTACCAGTCAAGATGCCGGCTATTTTATAAGTAAGATATCACTATGAAATGAGGCCAGCTATTAAGCATTACAATTAAAAAAATAATAAATACATATTCTATATGTGTTATTTTAAATTTGTCATCTTACAGAATTGACAGTACGGAACATTTCAGAGAAATAAGTTTTAAAACCACACCTCATTTCAAATCAGATATTGTTTTATTTTGGGCTAAAACAGAAGAGCTAATTGATGCAACTAGAAGTTTTAGGCTTATAATTATGCTCTACATTTTGAATCCTGCCTCAAATAGTTAGGTGTATTGTTTTGAAAATGTGTTTGTTTAAATGTTCTGGTGTGGACTTCAAATTTGTAGTCACATCCTGTCATTTCTTAACAATTGAGAGACACATTTCAGGATTACGTGCTATTTGAATATTATTTTCCATTATTTCTTCTGATTTTCCTGCCAAGCAGCCATTCCTTTGGGCTCAAATGCTCAGCCCACTGTTGCTGTATTTATTTTTGTTAAGACCTGAGAAGGTTGAGGAGAGGGAGATGCCACCAATGGCATTATTCATTATCCTGTGCATTATCCTGGTGGCTAGAGTGCTGACCTCTGAGCAGGACTGTGATCTAAATCCTCCTCCCTAGTCCAGAGAGTCACACACACTTTCTGCACATCTTGTGAGAGGGCTCCCACCATCAGACTAGGTGAGGATAAGCAGCTGTGTACCACATTGCAGTGATGTTGCAGTATTTTGCCAGTCAGAATTTATTTGGAGGGTTACAGTCAGTGATGGGCTTTAGTTTAATTAATGAATGGCCTTCAGTCTATCCAGTTTTTCATTTGCCTTCTTAGAGAGCCAGTAGAGACCTGAAGGTTGGCAGTGTTTTTGGGGAGAAGACACTGAAAGAAGTGACCCAGACCAATGTGTTCCCATTCCCAGTCGACCTAAAAAGAGTCTTGGGGAGCTTTGCATGCTTTATTCTGATGTTCTCTACTCACAGAAATTCCAGGGCAAGGAAATGACAATGGAGTCTTTAGAGTTAATTTTCTAGGAAGGCAAGGGTACTAGGTAGCTCAGTCATTTTTCTCTCTCTTATCAGCTATGTGATTCAAACTCGTTGCTTGCAAAGTACTCTGAGATTCTCAGATGAAAGGCACTATAGAAATGCAAATGATTTATTATTATAGTATTATTTTCAGAGACAAGGTTTCCATAATATTTAGGGACATTTGTTACTTACTGGTACTCAAAGCTTTAGTAGCAAGGATAATACACAATGCTATTGTGCATTATTAGGAAAAGAAGGCAGTTTAAAAGGAATAATTCAGTTGAATAGTCTTATGTGACAAGAACATACTAGCATTAAGAGGCTTGGCAGCTACTTCCTTACTGGTATTGCTGCTAAGTAATTTTTAACCTTATTTGTATCATATCCTTAGATAATTCATGTCCTGAAATTCTCACTGCAGTTAATAGACAATGGTGATAAAATACCCACATTTTTTAATATTGTGATGCATTGAAAATACCGCTGTTGCAAGAACATGTCCTACCATCCATAAAATCTAAGCATTTGGAATACTTAGAGGAAGCACATAGCTTGGTATCTTAGTGGATGTGCATTCCGGACTAGGTTAGAAGTTCTCTGCTCATGCAGGGCTTCCATAGTTGTACAAGAGACTCCAACGTTATGTGTTAATAAACATGCATGTGTGGATTTGTGTAGGAGACTAAGCTAGCAGAGAAGTAGGCTGTGAAAGAGGTGAGGTCAAGATGCCCAGCAAGCTTCTGTCCTGACCCACTGCAACGCGGGGAAACACCAAGCACAGGGGAGTGATACAAAAATTGTTTCCTCTGTGTATACAAGGAACTGCCCTTTCCTGGGTGTTGGGCTGGAGATGAAGCCTGCAGGCAGCTCTGTGACCCTGTACTATATGATGTTCATTTCTGTGCAACCTTGAAGACTTGCAAGGGCAGCTTTTTTCTTCTTTTTCTGCCTTAGTTCTTCCAGGTTCAGCTCCCTGGCTCAACATGTTATATCAGTCAACAGTTTTCCTGCTGGCTTCTGTGAGCTGGGTAATGCAGCGCTCCTCTGCCAGTCACACAGTGGAAACACCTTCTCTGCTTAGGTATTTCCCCTGCTTGAGGGCTTTAGTTTGTATCATGCATGGGTTACTCACAGATTATGTTTCTGTGAACAGGCTATCAACTTGAATGTGCAGCTCCTTTGATGGTGGTCAAGTAGGGCTTACTGTCTCCACATTGGCACCCCCTGTGCAACACACGATGGCAGAATGGGGCTGAGCAACCTTCTTGTTCAGTGGCGTCGAGCCTTGGTTGACTAAGAGTCATCATGTGACTGCAGTCCATGTATGTGAAACAGCCGTTCCCATCATTGGGGCTGAACTCAGACCAGTATGGCCACCAGCAAGAGGAGAAACTGTTTGCTCTTAGGGAAGAATAACTGGTGCTTGAAAATGGGCAATTTCCATCAGGCTTACATGTTAACTCTTTCTATTTGCTTGCATATATGTTTTGAAATTTTCTTCAACTAGGCTATTTTCCATGACCTATTTTATCCCAGAGATTAATGTTTGGCAATTGTTTGTAAATACACATCATCTGTTTACTAACACGAGAATGTAAATTGTACTTTTCCTATTAAAAAAAAAAAAAGTAATAGCAGAACAGCTTGTGTTTGAAGGTCAGATTTGGGCATAGAAATAGTTCATGCTGAGAAGCAGCACCTTGGAGTACTCTAATGAAAACTGGCAGTGATTTGACTGAGCTACAAGCCTTCAGAAATCTCACCTCACACAAACAGTCATGTTTAATCAGCAATTGCCTGTTATTTGGCAGAAAGGCCATAAATGCATATGTGGCTAATTGAGTTCAGTCCTCAGCATTACACGGGATACATGGAGAGAGAGAGGGCTGCGATGATGTTCTCAGCCAGTTCAAAATGTAGGGGTGGGCAGGACAGTGTGGTT
Organism: Syrrhaptes paradoxus; assembly: GCA_013400615.1. Lineage (NCBI taxonomy): Eukaryota > Metazoa > Chordata > Aves > Pterocliformes > Pteroclidae > Syrrhaptes > Syrrhaptes paradoxus. Next base: position 36,251 of record VZTO01001907.1, read on the forward strand.
ATGGACTGGCTTAGGAGGCAACCATCTTAGCACTTGTGGGGAAAATGTGCATTTAGCAAGTGACTGACTTGTTCAAGACAGGGTTGGTTTTTTGTTTCATTTGAATACTGGAGATTCATTTAGGTTTGGGGCTTTTTAAGTCTTAGCATTTTTGCAGATGTAGCTTCATTCCCCCAGTTTATTGTGGACTATCATTTGGATTTCAGAGTATCAGAATTAACATTAGGAGGTGTGTAAAGCCCATCTCACAGCTACTGTCTCATTTTGGTTGCTAGAAGAATGTTATTTAGTTAATCTGCAGCAGCAGCCTGGAAGGTGGAATTTGCCTGTGTGACATTTTTGTTGTTAGGAACTGCCAGCTTCACAGATTTGCTGTCACTGTAAATCAGGTTAGATTTTATTTAATTAAGCCAGCTTATCTGCCATCCATGCTAATTACTGTAGTTCATCTTAACTGTTTGCACTTCTGTTTCCTTAAATTTTGACAGCTTATTACAAATACAGGAATTCTTAAAATTCATTAATATAAGCACCAGACTCAAATTCCAATTAGATAAGCACATTCCATTAGGTTTGGAGGTAGGAATAAACATACAGGATGGATATGCTGAATGTCTTATCCAGAACACAGTTCTAGTTGAAGCAATGTTTTATCTCTTTCTATTTAATTTATAAGGTATTAAAAGTGTAGCACTACTCTTGCAGATTGTTGCTTCATTTTCTGAACAAGGTTCTTACAAGTTATGCTGCAGGGAACAGCACCATGCTCTAAAACTAGAGCCAGTGGGGTTCTGCAGGGTAAGCCCTATGGGCATACATGGGGAGCCACAGAGAAGTCTTATTTGTTTTGTACTTCAGACAATAAATTTCCCATTTATCATTTAATCATGTTTACTCTTAATTTCTGGCATTTTCCAGTAATTTAATTCTTTTTTCCCTGCAACTTAGCCTGTTTTAGTTCCCTCATAAGACTGTTCTGTCTGCTGTCTTATTGATCATTTAAGTAACTGCAAGCAGTACCTGTGAATTGTTGCTTCCTTATCAACAAAGATGTAGTCATGACTCATTTCAGTTTTGAGAGGCAAGAGTCATTTTATTTTAGCTCAGTAACTAAGTAGTATGTTGGTTTTCGAAAGAGTTTATTCTTCTTCGTTACGAAGATGTGATGCTCTGTGTTTTGGTAGACTTGCATGCTAAAGCTAAGCTGTGTTAAGGTAAAGAATATACAGTCTTATGTGAAAGACTGGTCTAAGGGCCTCACTGACTGTGAAGGTTAAAAAAAAAAGTGAAGTATTTTGAATGAAGCAAAGTACGCAGATAGCTTTTATCACAAGGTACAGCAACACTATGCGGTACAGTGACTCCAAGCTAGCACTGAGGAAAGTTGCTTAGAGCCAAAATAATACTGCTGCATCAGCACAGTGCAACCCTCCAGCTAATTAGCCTTGTTAGCTGTGTACTACATTCTGCAAGAAAAGGTTGAATTAGGCAATAAGGTATAAGAGAAAATTAATGACTCTGGATCCTAAGGAGGGAGCAACTCATCCATCCCTCTGTTCCTCATGTACTGACTCAGGCAGCTCTGGGCTGGAAGCATTGGGTTTTTTTCGCCATTCCTAAATATTTGTAGGATGCATCTGTATTCATCCAGATCAGGATTACATTTCTGAGGTGAATCTCCTGATTATTACCATCTAACCTACTTTGACTCACATCATAGACGGGTCTTGGTGTGCCTGAACTGGGTTCCTTTTGGATGAAAAACAGGAAGATAACTCCAGGATCTCATGTAATGCATTCCAAGTGTTTGTGGGGGTAAAGACCAATCCAGAGTGAAATCCCCTGAGATACATATGGCATGGACATTGTGCCCTTAGCACCAGCTATTTTATGCTACAGATTTGCTCTTACTGGCCCACACAGCAATAACAGTCACGTCAGGCACTGTACGAGGGGCCTGGATGACTAAGCCAAACCTTCAGGATCTTCTGAGAGTCAGGATCACTGCTGGTTGCAGGGGGGACCCAGGCAAATCATCTCGGCTAGCCTCCCTCTTGTAAGTAACAGTAACTTGCTCAACCATGAACTTGTCTAGTCAAGTCTTGAAGAGCTCCAAGGACAGAGGACCTTCTCCTAGTGTCCAGATTGAACTTCCCAAGCTGTAATATGTTGTCATTACCTTTGTTGTACTGTCTATCACTGCCACAAATAGCTTGGCTCCATCATCTTTGTAAGTGCCTTCAAAGTAGTTGTAGGCTGCAGTTACACTCTTCGCCAGACCAAACAAGCCCAGATCCCTCAATCTCCCCTTATAGGCCATGTACTCTTGGCCCCTGACCATCTCGGTAACCTCCACAGTTTCCTCCCCATCCTCCTGGTTTGGGTTGCCCAGCGCTGGGCACGGCACTCCTGGTGCAATCTCTTCAGTGCCAAGGAGAGGAGGGTAATGACTTACAAAGAGGGAAGTGTAGAGAGAGGGAGAGAGGCCACACACCTCCGAGTTTAACTCAAAGCAGAGTGTCTTATTTACAGTGTTCAAAATGGATATATAAAAGCTCTGTACTTCAGATTTAGGATCTTGCCTTGAGTGGCATGCCCACAGTCAAACAGAAAGCTTGTGATGGAGCAAGGACTTGACTAATCCTTCTGTACCATTGTCTTCAGAATGTTAGCATAGTTAGTATATTTTAAAACTTGAAATTATAAATATATAATATTGTTGCAATTAGAATGTTTTATGAAAATTACTATGCCTTTGACCTTTTTCCCCATCAGAATTTTGTGAAGGAAGAACTGTGGTAATTCAGATCAATTGGATTAAGCTCATTGCTCACTTTTGAGCCTTTGTGGTATATCCTTTTTACCTTGATGAAGATTTCATAAGAAATAATTCTCTGGAGGTGTTCTGGGTTGCTTTCTGTTTATGAAAATAAATGGTAATTATACCACACATTTGTGTAATATTTCAAAGGTGTATTTAAATATTAAGAAGGATATTGCTGGAGATTTGGGCGGGGAAAAATCTCATGCAATTTAACAAGAGCAAGTGTAGAGTCTTGCATCTGGGCAAGAACAACACCAGGTTCCAGTATAAGTTGGGTACTGACCTGTTGGAGAGCAGTGTAGGGTAGAGGGACCTGGGGGTCCTAGTGGACAGCAGGATGACCATGAGCCAGCACTGTGCCCTCGTGGCCAAGAAGGCCAATGGCATCCT
>VZTO01001907.1:39583-59045 GCA_013400615.1 Syrrhaptes paradoxus
TTCTTTACAGTGAGGGTGACAGAGCACTGGAACAGGCTGCCCAGAGAGGTTGTGGAGTCTCCTTCTCTAGAGACATTCAAAGCCCACCTGGATGCGTTCCTGTGTGATCTGATCTAGGTGTTCCTGCTCCGGCAGGGGGATTGGACTAGATGATCTTTCGAGGTCCCTTCCAATCCCTAACATTCTGTGATTCTGTGATTCTGTGATATTAGAATTTGGTGTAATTAAGTTACAGATTTCACATTCTCCTAGAATTGTCAAAATAAAAAATATTATAAATCTGTGACCATGATTCTATGAGCAGACCTCTGACTTAGATGTATTAGCTGTGGTTCTCATGAACAAAACATTGTTAGATTTGCACACGTACCTCTGTTTTACAACAATATGGGGATTGTTAAATCAGTTGTGTTTTCTTTTTGAAAATAACTTAGGAAGGGTGTCATTCTTCTGTGTCTTAACTCAGTTGATACTGGTCACAATCTAGACTTAGCAAAATCCATCACATATCTTATTCTTATTGGGAAAGACAATAATATTTATTTATTTATACAAGATTTCATTACTAACCAAATTTACTTCACATTTGACAGCATGTTTCTTGACTGATAAGTTTTATATAAATGTATTCACATTAACTTGGACAGACAGAACTTAATAATAATTTTGGTGTCATCATCAAATTGTACTTCATTATAAAACACATAATTTAGCAGATGAGAATAACATGGTGTCAAAACTGCAGATTTAGTATGATAGCAGGAATCAACTGGATCAAAAGATGCCTTAATGTTATTAACAGCTTTCTTCCTTTTAATATACTATCAGATTAAAGATGGTCCAGAAAGTGACAGTATTTGACACAATGTCATTAATTCATGTTATTGATTTATTTCTAAGTATAGAGATCTGTTTCATCTTTGGTATATGTCTTTGTTCCATGGTGTTTCTAATTAGTAAAATTCAGCTTCCTGAAAACTAAATAAATGTCACACTAATAATGAAATTCTGACTGCTGAATTAAAAAATTAATTCAGCTGTGCTTTACTGAAATATGCTGCAATATTAAGACGTGTATGAAGCTTAATGTTGCACACACAAACACATTTACGTAAAACATCACAAAGTGCGACATTCAGTTTGGAGATTAAATCCTAGGACCTGATTTTGATTTGGTTTTTATGTGCATGTGTTTGTGTTTTAAGGTCTCTTTCTATGTGATAAATCTATATTTCTGACTAAAAGAACAGAGTTCATATAAATATTGTTTGTAACACCTTTTTCCCCAACACAGATACAATAGCAGAAAGGAGTGCCCTAAGAGAACATGTGTATCCTAAGCTGAGAGAATTCTGCAGGGAAAACTATGGGCTGGAATTCCAGGTAAGTTTTGTGTTGAACCTTACATTACTTTTTCTTGAAATTAACTCTGTTTGAAACAGATACCATTTTAAAATATTGTAATTGTTATCATATCATTGGTAAAATAGAAGATTGACAAAAAATTATTTCACATGTTAATTGTACTGAATTGATGTACTAAAATTATTTTACAGGCAGATTTGAGGTAAATTCTGAATAGATAAGAAAACACAGGGTTTTAGAACGCAACATTGCACTTGTGGTAAAAACAATATGGCAACAAACTGACAATTTTCACATTAGAAACTTAATGAAACCACCTCTACTTTAGATATTCAAAGTATTTGAGAAGAAATACTGTTACATCTGAATTACCATCTTCTACTTCTAGAAATCATACTTAATGCAACTTATTTTTAATTTCATAGGTTCATCATTGAAGTGGCACTATCTGTATATTCACATAATTTTTATATCTGCTCTAACTGTGGGTTTGTCTTCCATTGTAATGTGGAAAATAATTTAACCAGGTGAATTTGAAACTGATTATCAAAATTAATATGGAACATTCCTATGGTGATTATATACTGCAGAATTTGCTTCCTTTAATGTCACTTGTAAAATTCCCATTTCTTCAGTCAGTTCAGGTTTTACTTTGTGTTATGGAAGACACAGACCCATACACATCTTTGGTAAGAGCCAATTGGTAATAAATTCAGTTGCATTTGACTTAAAATGCATGAGTTTGGCATCACAGTTAAGGTCACTGATACTTTTAAGTCGGGTATATCCTAATTCACAGTCCATTAAGGTCATGCAGTAACGTGCCGCGTGTGTCACCAGGCCCCAGACTGGCTCTCTGCTAAGAGGAACAAATATAGTATGCAATGTTGTAAAAATGTTGTTCAGTTTTTCAGAAATTCTGGTTCTACATCCTCAAGCCTTCTTCACACATTAATATTAACCTCCCATCTTAGTGTCTCCAAAAACTCATCTCTCCAGAGAGTAGCTTACTTTTAGACAACTTTAGACAACATCCTGTTTCTCCTAGTGTATTGTTCTTGACACACATGCAGCCGGTTTTTAATCAAAATAACAAGTTCTTAAATTAGCATATTTGGTTTTAATTCTCTGAGTCACAGTGGAGTTGCTGAATCTGCATGATGGTAAATTCCAGAGTGATTTTTGATTATGGCTATGAAAGAATTTCATCTGAAGGTCCTAGCTCATCAGCTGATTGGGAAGCCCCAGATGCAGTGGTACATGCAAAGAATAGCAAAAGATATTTAAATAATAAAGCATTTTTCTCCTGTTACTACCATGTGATATTAATGGAAAATATGAACTCTATTTCTCAGTCATCTTTAAGGAGATATCTCAGTAACAGGAGGGAAATGTCTCCTCCAAACAGGTCATAATCCACTGAATTCTTTGTGAGAGGAAACCTGTTTGTCTTCAAATGGATTATCTCTTGGGGGAGGGAGGAATAAAGTTTGCTCTAGTTGATATTCATGGAAGCAAATTATTTTATAATAGTTTCAACACCAGAAGCATCGTTATGTGATAGGAGGTCTGAGAGACAGCTCCACTGACACATTTCTGAAAACAGCTAGAAAGCTATCACATTACTGTGGAAGCAAAGTAGGAAAACTTGTACAAAAAATTACCAAGGGAAAGCAGTAAAGCATTTTGGAGGAGGCTCTGAGGTAGACTTTATCAAAACATTTTTTTGCATTTTCCATTCTTGATACATTGAGTTTCTTAGGTTAGCATGCAAAATCAAGACTACAGTTTTTAGTGCAGTGGTGCCAAGAAAGTATTATGTATTTTTCAGAAACAGGGATAAATTTATATTTCCCTGTACAGAGCCTAACTTTTCAGATGCATATGTAATTTTCTACCGACCAAACATGAACTACCTTGTGTGTGACTACCACAAATGCACCATAATATGGGGTGTCCTGAATACACCCTCATCCTGATAAATGATGACCCAAATGAAATGCACTTAAGTACATTAGTTGCTCCAGCTTCCACTGAGTCATCTGGATGCACTAAGTGCTTCAGTTGTTGCAAAGCATGAGATCTGTCAGGCATCCTCAAGTTGGTGTTAGGGAATGTAACCGCCACGTGTGCGGAAGCAGAACTGAATATATTCAATTACCCTATGTATTTGTTTGCTTGATGGACTTCCTTTTCTATTGAAAATATTCAGAAAATATTTCTGAAAAACAGGTATTGGTGAAGACAGAAAGCAAGTAAGCTGAGAAAAAGACTTCCAGAGTGCATGTTGTTTTGCACCAAAAATACATTATTTTTTTAGGGGAGGACAGAGGTTGAAGAAATTTTTTGGAAGATAAATAACCATAGTTAATCAGCAGCATACTCTTTTCTTTTTGGGAACAATGAACTTTGTCAAATCATTTTCACCATGTGATATATGCTAGAAGGAAAGTGGAATTTTGCATTAATTAAATTTTTTAGTGTTTTTTTAAGCACTTGGAAGCAATAAAGATAAAATTATTTAATTTCCTTAGAAAAATCTGTAGAGCTGTAAGATTGGTAGGACAAAAGCTAAAATAAGCAAAAGGAAACAGTGAATTATGAACGAAAAGTCTCCATTAAGTGACTGGTGTGGAAATGAACTTAACCAGTGTCAGTCTACTGTAAGTATCTCTCACACAAAGCACTGGTTGTCATCTTATCTTCGAAGCCTCAGTGAAAGTTAGACTGTGTTTTTGTCACACAGTTTTTCCAAGTATAAGTGAAAACTGACAGTTATCTTCTTGTTCCATTTCTTTAAGTAAATCCTGTTATTTTAGTTAGCACAACGAATAACCCTCACTCTTAAATTCTTGGTGTCTTTAGAGGTTTGATGACTAAAATATATCCTCTTGGAGGACAAAATTATAACACATTAAGATACTATGTGCCAAAATTATGTTACCCCATAAAAATAATCTGTAACATTATAACACACAGAACACAGCCCCTGAGCCCCTATAATGTCTGCTATTCCAGAGAATTTCCTCTTCACATTTACAGAGTTAACATGATTTCTGAACAGTTAATCAAAATATAAAATGTTTTTATGTTTCAGATGAACTTGAGCAGCACAATAAATTCATTCAACCAGTAATTCAAATATTTTTTACTGTATGCTAGGTTGCTCTAATTTTATGACTAGAATACTTAAACTCTATCATACATCATTCAAATAATCAGACAGATAAATACAATGTGAAGTTCAATAATGAAGTTGTATAGATAAATAAGAGAAGTGAGAAAAGAAAGGAACACCTTTTTCCTAATGAGATGTATTGGGTCTGGCTGAGATGGAGTCAGTATCCCCACAGCAGCCCTCACAGTGCTGAGTGTCACACTGGCAGCCAGCAGGATGTTTGTAACACAGCTTGGGAGGGGGCGGAGCCGGGACAGCTGACCCGGATTGGCTGTTCCATACCATGTGACATCAGCTCAGCCATAAAAGCCGAGGGAAAGGAGGAGGAGGGGGGCATTTGTTACTGTGTGTGTCTCCAGGAGCAGCTGCTACACACACTGAAGCTCTGCTTTCCTGGGAAGTGGCTGGACACCACTTTCTGATAGGAAATAGAGAATAACATCTTCATTTACCCTTTGTTTCTGTGCACAGTCTTGGCCTTTGCTTTAATTAAACTGCTTTTATCTTGACCCATGAGTTTTCCATCTTATTCTCTCCCTTTATTTTGCTGAAGGGGGAGTGATAGATGGGCCTGGGGGACACCTGGCATCCAGCCAAGGTTAACCCACCCCATGAAACTAAAAGACAAAAGGACAGAGAAGAAATCAATGCAAATGAGGGAAATAAGAAGGCTGTTTAAGATGCAGTTTTGTAAAGCAGAAGCTGCTTGCTCCACTTTGGAACAGTTTCTGTAAAAAATAATGATACTAAGTGTATTTTCTTGGCAGTGTAAGCTACAATACATTCTATACATTGGGCTATTTCAGTCATCATCAGTCAGACAGTACATTACCTTTCGTATTTGGCAACAGTGTGCTTACTCCAGTAAACACTGACGTGTCCCAAACTGTTCTGGCAAAAGAAAACAAGAGGACTGTTGACAGTGAAATTAAACATGGGCATAAATATTTCTAGGATTAAGTCTTAAACCTTAAAATTTTTTGTTATAAGAAATTTCCCAAAATTAACTAGCTGGAAACTGGCGAATTTTACTTTTACATCAACCTGTTATTAGTTCTTAGATTAGGCCTTCAGGCTGGTTTTGTGATCTCTTTAGACAACAGCTAGTTTTGTGATTCTGTTTCTTAAGGTAACAGCAGAGTCCTTCCACAGTACAAATAATTTTACAATAAACAGTATTGTAATATATTCATGTCTTAACACAATTCTGTTTTTTTTAACTATTTGGACTTCTTTTTTGTTCAAGTTACATACATGATGTAAACAATCCATAGTAGCTTAAATGAGAGAGTAGTAGTGTGCACCATAAGTGTTATTCCAAAAGAAATGCATATATTATGGTCCCTATTCTTTTAAATTCAATTTCCCACAGTAAGAATTCAGCCTTTTAGTTAAAATGTGTAGTGAAATCACACTTCATCACTTAATTTCTTCAAATAAGTTTAACATCCATATTCCAGTTTCTTACAAGGGTTTGTTTGCAACTAATTACCATCACAAAACTGAGTCTGTAGCTACAGATGAAAGGCTGAACAGCAAGCTGTCTGCCACTGCCTATCTATACAATCTCTGCTTCCAAAGTAACAAAGACCAGCTAACAAAGGAAGTACAATATTACAGAACTTCGCACATTCTTTCTTTTGAGCCATGTGCACAAGTTTATATCCTGTGGATACAAGTGACAGAGGGCGTCAAATCATGGTCTTGACTCTGATCCACTGCAAAACTCACATTAATTTCCATGGATCCAGATTTTATCACTGCTTTTTGTCATTATTCTTACCTATCCATTATATGCAATCTAGTAGCACATAAAGATTGCATCAAATCAAGATCTTGTTATGCTAATCTCTGAAAAAAAAAAAAAAAGTGAAATGAGAGACTGTCCCAGGAGGGACTATCTGGGAGGGAAAATAACAGGCTTGAGTTGTCATTTACCTAAGGAAACCCTGCCAGTCTATATAAGGACTGCATATAGACCTCATTGCCTTTTACTGCACTTCAGAGCATGTTTAGCAATACACAAAATGTTGACGAAGCTAATTTTTGATACCTAGAAAGAGTGTATGATAAAGTAACAATGTTACACACTATTTTCCAGGTCATAGACTTATACTGGGGAGTTGAAGCAGATGAATGGGACAGTCCTGAGCTGCAAAAGACTCGTATGAAGCTGTTAGAAGATTGCTTGAAAAGTTCTGCAGGTCCATGTTTTGTTGTGGGTATAAAAATAAAGTTTTACTTTACAACAAAAGTATCATGTTAGCTATCCTCACATGCATGATTCAGTAACAAATATATTATTTTCTTCTTTCTAAAATATTATATGTTCCTTGCTGTACACTTGCTATACTGTGTCCAAATGTTTCCTTACACAGCACTATGGATTAACAGCGATTACTCAGTATTAGTGGAGAGGAAAGAAGGATCTTCCGTGATCAGTCCTTATAGCAAGATGAGCTCAGAAACCACAAGGAATGACTGTACTACTATCACAACAGAAGTATGCGCTTCTTGTTTAAGGAGGCCACCATTAATTAATGCTTCTCACACACACATTACTGGCTGGCCTAGAAGGTCTGACTTACAGAAGCACAGCAGCAGTGAAGAACTATCTGCTTTTATCTGCATTTTGCTGTTTTGTGTCATAAACCCAGAACAAGTTAGGATGCCAGGTATTAGAGTGTGAAAGGACTGGAGGTCAGTGACAACCTGAGGAGGCTGCAAGTCTTTGAGTTTTGCCTACTCCCTGCCTTCTCTTTACTGTTGCCAGAATAAGCATTGCTTTTAGGATTCTTCAAGTGTCAGTAAAGCTGTCAAAAAAGACAGATCTTCACTGGCTTTTCCTATTAGGCCTAAAGGGGAGACAACCACTTTTACAGGAGTGGTTTATAAAGCTTTGCATACTTATTTTAATGTCAGAGAGGTCTTTTTCTATAGATTAACCTATTGGTTTACATCAAGCTTAACAGTCTTCAGCTATCCTTCACAACTTTTATAGCTGAAGCAGTATGAATTTATGAAGTCATGCCAAACATTGTGTAGGGTTCTAATAGCTGGAAGACATTGGGAGTAGGGTATATATATAAGTCCTGACAGGTATGCTTTTTCCCCTTCCAACAAATCATACACAATATATTTTGCTGTCACTGATTTTATATTAAACATACAATTCAGAGTAGTGCATTTTTTCTCCTCTTTCTTATGTACTTAAAAAGATTTGTACCATGTTTTAGGATTAACATAGTTAACTTGAAAAATTAAAGATTAGTGCATGGTATGTTGACTGTATTAGTTTTCAGTGCATGGACAAAACATACATGATTTTTGATAAATGCCTTTTCCCAGCTGCTTAGAGAGTAGGATATCCTCTTTATCTGTGAAGAGTGAGGCTGTTCAGTAACTTTCTGGGTAGGTGTAGAGAGAGAATCTCTTGAATGAGATTGGCTATCGTGATGGGTTAGCCCTTGCCTGGGGGCCAAACCACACACACCTGCTCACACAATTCCTGCCCCCACCCAATGATAGGGGAGAGAATTAAAGGGGTAGTATATAAAGGTTCTGACCGGGCAGGACCAGCCCAATTGGCAAATCCTCCAGTGTTGACTAGCCAAGTGGCTTTTGCTAAATGTGTATCCCCGTTTTTGGGGTAAAGGGAAAAAAGGACTCGTGGGTTGAGATAAGGACAATTTAATAACTAAACTACAATAATATTGAAAATAATACTATATACAAATATGCAAATGAGTGATACACAGTGATACTGCCCCCCCCACCCGATGACCAAAGGCTCAGCCTGTTGCTCGCTAACAATCCACAGAACTACACTCACGATTCCCCCAGACCGCTCCCGGAGACACTCACGGAGTGCCCCAGACTGAGAGCTGACTGGAGTGGGGGGAAAACAATCACCTGGCCCCAGCTAATGATCCCCCCGGAGAGGGAGGATCCCGAAACTCACGGAACAGAGATAACGATTTGAGTGTCCCAGGGCTGAGAGCTGATCGGAGTGTGTGTCGGGGGGAAAGGCCTTGGGAGAGCGAATGCAGGCACCTGAAGCGAGATGATCTGGAGCCCAAGGGAAAAGAGCAAAAAGAGGGTGATCCTTCCAGGAGTCCTTACCTATATACTGGGCATGACGTGCATGTTATGGAATAGACCATTGGCTATTCTGAGTTTCAGTCTTAACATAAGAGCAAATCCTAGGCTAGCAACTGGCTGTCCTTCTTCCCTGGTCTGCTGTCCTTGGCAGCAGCACAAAACATCGTTCTTGTCAGCTCCTCCTGAGCATAAATCCAAAACACAGCCTCTTGCTAGCTATTTATGAAGAAGAGAAAAAAAAAGTTAACTCTCTGCTTAACCCAGGACACTATTCAATGGTATATGCTGCCTACTTAGCAGCATCTATTAAAGCATCAAAAGACAAGATGATTCAGGAAGAATGTGGGTTTATTTTGTATATGAGAAGTATTATGTGCAAGGGAGACTTCAGTGAAGTACAAAAATGTCCAAAATTAGTAGGATTTGCTATGATCAAGGATACTTCTCTAAAAGAGAAATATTTCTATTATTCCAAAACGTATTTAATTCTTTATCAGCTGTCTTGAGGCTCCATCTTTGTGAAAAACCATAGTTGTAAGACTGCAGAGATATTAGGATTAATATCTCAGGTTTAATTAGCCCCTATAAAACTCTTCATTTTTGTTTAAGAAGCCAACCAACATTATTTTAAGACAACCTTCTGCAGAATGAAAAATAGATATCCTGCTTACATTAGATAAATTGAGTTCCAGTTTCACTTTAGAGCTGTAGAAATACCAGAGCATACAGGGCAAAAGACAGACTCATTTAGTATCTATCTGTCAGGCTGGATGTTTTCAAGTAAACATGCCTAATCTTACTTAACTAATTTTTTCAATTATCATACTAATTGTTAGTGTAAATTTTACTAAATTGCAAGCATTTTGCTGTTACATCTTTATTACCAGTTCTCAAGGATTGTTCTGAAAGTAAAAAAACTTTGCTTTTGCTTACTAGTGATATACTACTGATTGTCTTTCTGTAGTCACTTGTTTATTGTAACTGGAAGAGCAGCGGAAATGGTTGTTGCTCAGACATCAAAGGACCTGCCACTCTCCTATGACAGCTTTAATTCCAATTTATTTATCTGTGTTTTGATGTTAGACTTCAATGGAAAACAATTTTAAGACCATGCCTTTGCTATTCCAAATTTTCTTTTCTATAATATATTTACTAAGAAAATAATCTTGAAAAGATAGATTTCTCCTCTATACATAAACATAGTTAAGTGAACTCTAATTCTTAGATTTGTCATAAGAGTTCAGAGAAGATTTTTGAATAAACTGCAAGTCCTTGATTATCTTTTTTTAAGGGAAAAATTTTAAAGATTTAGTGAACTGAAACCACAGAATCCCATGGGGACAGAAGGGATACAAAACACTGCCTGCTGTGAAGGCTGGAGATCACTTCTATCCATGCAGAAGATTAGATAAAGAGTAAGCTGTAGCATGTGTTGTGCTGTACTTTTATCACACCCTTACAGACATCTTACTGGCTCTGTTTCATTCACCTGCTTGCCTCACTCTGTTACTTAGCTTCAGAGACCTGGGGAACAAAGGTCGTCCTCAGCACTGGACTGTAAAGAGCCCAGCGCTTGGAGTACTGGCTCTGGGCTGGGTCTGATGCTGTCATGATGCTGTTTTTCACAAGCACACACTGGCCTAGATCTCTAGAGAGTTTGGGTAGCTTCCATCTTACGTGACTAAATTTAATTTAGTTTTCTGGGTTTATTTTTCTACTTTTTATCTTCCCTTTGATGAAGAAACAGAGTTGGAGCAGAAAGGCATGGCATTTTTCCTGTAGCAATACCCAGTGTCCTTAGACATGGATATTCTAAAAACTCTGACAGTGAAGGAAACTTCATCATGTACCATTGCTGCAGATTGTAGCAGCTCAGAATTTTGAAGCTGTTAAGAACTGCCTGCCTGATATTGTTACTACAGAAAGAAATCAAGCCAAATCAGGAATTTTAAACAGAACAAAACAGTTAGCAAAGAAGTTGCAGTGAGACAACAACTTAAATAGTTATTGCAGGTTTTCCAAGTATGGGCCATAGTAATAGCTCTCCCAATGACTAGACTAGCAAAACTACAGAAATATCTTTATGCATTTTTTTTCTGCTTTGTTGTGCCTTAGTGGGATGGGGTTCGTTTTATTCACAACACAAATTGAAGATGATTCTACTCCAACAAGCATAATTAGTTTTAATTTATAGCAACATAATTAAAAACTGACTTTTCTTCAGATACAAAACAACAAAATCTAAATGAACACATAGTCATAAACACAAAGGAGGAAGCAGTTCTGAAAAAAAAAGGATAATTAATTTCCTGTACAGTCCCCCTCTTACCTGCTGCCTGAGCTCTATCAACAATTAAGGGAGAGGGGACCTGTCTGGGTTTTGCTTAGGTTGGGTTTTTTTGTTTGGTTGGGTTTTTTTCTGTGCAAAATGAGTGCCTATTATATGGGATCATTTAAAAACTCACAGCCTTTACTGTAGGTAAATACATGCTATTTTTGATCTACAGAATAATTTATCAAATTTATTTATGTGGGCAAAAATACTTCCGATACAAATTTTATGGAGAAATCATACTGGTTCCCTCTGGAATTTACGTGGGGAGACTGAAATGCAGTATATATATTAAATTGTGAACTGCTTAAACTCTGCATTGCATAATGATACCAAAGACAAAGTTCATTGAGTGCATCACTGGATCATTTTGTTGGGTTCTGTTTCCTAGTAAATTCATAAGAGATGTCAATACAGACAGGATAGTAGAGTGGCAGTAGAAGTTGTATTATCATCCCACAACTAGTATTGATCATGAGCAGGATCTAGCCTCAACACCTTTACAACTAGTAGAAAGATACAGGTACCTCCACTAATATGAGTCATCTTCTAGATGACTGTTTCTCCATTAACACTAGGGAGTTAGACTGCTAGTTTAGGAATCCCAGTGCTTGATATCAATTAAGGCCTTTAGCTATTTAGGGTGTCATTAGTTTATAGTGGTTATTTGCAGAATAAGATAACTGCTCTTTTATTGGGGATCCCTAACGAATACTCCATTACTAACCTGCTGCTGATTTCACCTTAGCACAGATGAGAGAACTGACAGGCTTCTCTGCACTTCTCTTCAAACACAACCTGCAAGTTACAACACGTGGGTGCTCTCTTCCATCTGTGCAGCACCACACAGTCTCTGCCTGAACTGCTGTTCTTGCATTACTATGTCCTGAAAAATTGTAAAATGAAAGGGAGAAGTGGAAATTAAATGTTAGTTTGTTGCCTGTAACAATGTGCTCAGTTAAATGTGTTTGGATTTGTACAAACCTAAGAGATTCTCTCCACCCATCATTCAAATCATCTGGTCCAAAGAACAGTAAAAACGTTTTCTGCCTACTCTGACCAGACATTGTAATTAACATTATCCCTCAAATTATTGACCATTTGTTGTTGATTTCAGCATTAATGAACCATTAAAAAAGACCCATCCACATAAGAATTCCCTCTAACATAAGTGGGTGTGGGGTCATACAATGTATCAGGAATGTCCCCATAGGACTTGTTGGCATTAATCTGAAGTGAAGTATACATCTGCAGACACTAATCCTGTTTTAGATGGACTTGGCCAACAGGAAAGGTTTTTTTGTGGATGTCAAAGTAGAGCTTTGTATATTTTTTGAAACCCTTCAAAAGAGATAGTGATTAAATTTTAAAGACGTAGTATGCAGCTTTCCCCTCAGCAAGCCTTGGTCTTCTTTCACAGCCTCCAGACTAACAGGCAAAGGGTATATATTCCTTTCCATGTTGTTTGTCTCTGAGCAGCACATACACACACAGAGTCAAGCATGGGGTGATATGATATTATTAAGCTATTGTAAGTGAGTTCCTTGATCTGCTTTAGGGCTGGGAATGTATTGTCCTGTGAATCATCTCTGATTCTCTGAATCTAAAATCTGAGCTCTAAAAATGCTTACCCATTTTTAAAATATATCCCACTGAAAATAGCTACAAGATTCATCAGGAAGCTTTTCTATGGAACATAGAAACTGCATGGTTTTTGATGTAGTCTTAGAATTTTGCATTTTCAGCCTACAGTCAGAAGACTGTGTATTTCTGCTAAGTCACTGCATTTTTTTTCTTGACATAAAAAATAATTTTTGGTGCTGCCTTCCAGAAAGGTTAAGTATTAAATTTAATATAAATGACCATATTAGTGAGGACAAGATTAGCATGAACTCAAATTTCCATCATTCTAGGTATAATGTGTAGAGGAAGAAAGAGGCTGCATGAGATTTATGAGATTTATTTTCTTTTGACTCTCAAGAGCTTTACCAAACCGTCTTCTGAGGTAGTATTGTAATCAGCTAGATGTAATGATCTGCTCTACAAATGAAACTGTAGATCAGAAAGCCAACATCAGCTATTCTGCAGAAGTGAGAAGGGGGAAAAATCCTGAACTTCACAATGCTACTTCTGTGTAAAGAAACAGCATGCTTTACCGTATTTAGCAGGCAGCTGGTAAGTTCAAAGAGAGATCTTAATGCTGTTACTTGCACCTAGCATATATGCCTTCCCTTTTCTCAAATAAAGAGATTCACTTCAGAGGTCCTTTAGTTCTCCAGTAACAGATCCCGAAACAAACACCTACCCACAAAGCAACTGGTTCACTTTTCAGTCTGATTATTGTGAATTCCAACTAGCAGTAGCTGTGTCTTTTTTTTAAAAGATAATTAGAGTGTATAATTTCGCAGGATCTTTTTTTCTTCAGTGAAAGATACTAATTTACAAAGGTAAAGTAAAAGACAGTATTTGTTCTTCGTAGCGATACTGGTATGCATCCAGAAGGCCTCTTTTCTATTAAAATATTTGCTTTCAGTGCAAGGTGCTTTTCTGGGAGTAACTGTTCTGTTAGCATACGATGTAGCAGCTAGTTATCATGTGCTTCTTTCTTCTGTAACTGGAAAACCTAATACAGTAATTTTTTTTCCATTCCACCTCAAAAGAATGAAGCAGAGAATACTTGCTTATAATGCTATGGAGACTGCAATTATTTTGAGTAAACTGCATGTTCTTTTCTTATTATTTGCATAGTATAGAAGTTACTTTAATGCTTAAAACTGTTTAAAAATAATTTAGAATAGCAGTGCTACTCATGCCTCGACACGTACTTCTGCAAAGCATATACTCTGCCTCTCAATCATGTCATTAAACAGCATAGGCAAGATAGTACTTTTATTGAGAGAAGTGTCATGACCTGGTGTTCTTTGCTATATTTCATTCTGTTCCCATGGGGATTTGCTACAGAATTTTTAAACATTTGGCTAATGACTTGACCTATTACCTGCAGGCAGTATTTAGTATTTAGTGCTTGTACACTTACCACTAATTTTAGGTCTGATTACCTTTTAGTTAAAAATCAGCATTAGAAAAGGCATTAAGATATCCCAACAGAAAGCTACTGTAGGTAAGGTTTATTTTAATCTGTTCCAGTCTTGTGGAAGTATGGTAAGTGAGCGCTAAGAGGATTTATAAAGGTGATTTTTTCATCTATATTAAAAATAGAAAACTAATACTGGGCAGTATTGAAAAGCAAAAGTTTTTGAAATGTGGCAGTTCTCAAGGTGGTTTTATGAAAAGATGAATTTATATATAATATCAAATTATTAGGGTTAGCATTCTCATTGTAAGATTTGTTGATGTAAATTAACTGTAAATATTGTTGGCACTGAATACTTTAAGTAATGCTATTCTTCATAAACTGCAATCTTTATGTCAGGTGTACAACGGATGTGGTTTATGAAGCCAAGGAAAGCTTTAATCTCTGTTATCACAGTGCTTGCTTTAGTCTTTTTCCTTCAGTTCAGCTTTTTTGAAGACCCCTTCAAAATTTTTCTTTCTCTCCTTAGCTTTTATTACAGTTTAGATTATTAGTTCCTTTCATAGGAATTAGCTCCTTTCATCCTGCAATTATGCTGCTGCCCTTTCCAGCCTCCTACACATTTATAATAATTTAACAAACCAGAAAAAAGCATTCTTCCCCTCCAAGCATGTGAAAAGTAGGGAACATGTGCAAATAATTTAAAAACATATAGAAGGGACTGATACTTCCACATCAGTCTTAAGTTTATTGGGCCATCATACTGCTAGCTCTTCTTGTGCAAGGAATTATCTAATAACTTCTTTTCATAACTTCTTTTCATCTTTGATGGAATAGATTGATAAAGTTCAGCCACCAGCTGTCGCCAATAACAAGCCCTGAAACCTGTGCCAGCTGGCTTGGAGAAAAGAATGTTTCATTACCATTGGCACATAAGGATAGAGAAATCAAATAAAAGTTATCAAAATCCAGGAACTAGTCAAAATAAATCATGTAGGCCATTCCACATGTACTTGCAAAGCACATTTGACATTACATTATGCTACTTGTTTTGCATACTGCGATAAACACTAAATTCTGGGTGCTGTAGGGAGCTGGCATTATAATCTGCTAGATCTAATGTCCCTTATACTAAAAATTTGCTGTTGGGTCTTCATTTATTTTATACCCCTGCAAAACATGTTTATTAATGGTGGTTTAGGTGCTTCACTACACACTACACAGTCTTGGGTCATAGCAGGCTCATGGGGACTGTATTATTCTATGCACGTTGTGAAATAATTTTCTTGACATTTAATTACAAAATTTGGTTTTCATTTGTAGACTGAATGAATACCAATCTGTTTAGCTCTAATAAGAAGGGGAAAAAACAGCAAAAAGAAATTTGCAGCAAAATCTCATATCATGTTACAACTAGCTTCCGTTTTCCTGAAGTTGTGAGCAGTGTTAAAAACTCTGTTATACCATCAATAATCTCTGCCTCTGATAATGCTCATTAATTAACACTTTCTAATACCTTCATAGTGGCTATGTACGTTACTGAAAAACACAGCTTAATTGTTTTACAGAAAAGCATAAATATATAGGTCTATTCCAAATAAAGAGTGTGTGTATGTGCTTACAGTAGGATTTGGATAGGTTTTGCCATCCTAAAAACCCCTCCTCAGTTGCTGCAACTCTGGCGGTGACAACAGGTAAAATGCCTTTCTCTTAATCCCTTAGGATTCATTAATCTCTTCTTGCCATACTAAGGATTACCTTAATCTAAGGTCTTTGGCTCATCTTTTATCATTTAAATACTATCCCAAAATGGGAATTTAGTAACTAAGCAGCCCTTCTGTTAAAGACTAGCAAGACCATATTTCCCAGAAAACAAATATAAGGTCCTGTATTTTAGAGGGTACATGGGTGTGGCATGAGGCAGCATCCTTTCTTATATATGAAGCATATCAAAGAGGGCAGTAAGGATGCAGAAGGTTCCTAGTTTTTAACTCCTGGGGTTGGTGTCCAGAAGCCAGTGCCCTCTCCTCCCAGCTAACTACACTGATAGGCTCAGAGTTATGTTCTTTTCTGGCTTCATGATGCCTGTATCCCTGGATGCTCATTAAACAGCAGCAGTAGGAGAAGCTTTTCTCCAATAGCCAGCTGCCTTCACCTATGGGGTACAAGACAGGATTTCAAACCCCTTCACAGTTCCTCCCTGCTTGGGAAAGTGTTGTGATTAGTTTACAAAGCAGGGGAGGTTACACCACCATGTCGTCCTCTTAAAGACAAGATTGATCTCTTTGCTGTTTCCAGCAAAGGTACGTTTCTCACTCCCTGTAGAAAGCATAGTGATTTCCACATACAAGGTTATTGACTTGTCTGGGTGGGGTACTAAAGTCTTTTATTAAACGTAGTCCTTGTAGTTTGTTTTTCTTCCCAGCTCTACTGTTATAAACTATTATGGGACCTGTCAGAGAGTTGACAGGAATCTGGACTGCAGTAGGAGTTATCTGCAAGGTCTTGAGCTGTATGAGAGAGGAAAAATTTACATGTCTGTCAAGAAATCTCCCACCCAATTTCAAAAAAAAGAGAAAAGTGAGAATGATATATTTATTTGGAGGAGAATCAGAGCAAGTGAGCAGCTCAGATCTATAGCCAGAGGTAGGAAAAATCTCCAGTCCTTCCTCTACCCTACCTTCATTCATAGACCTCTTTGCTAATTTTATCCTTTTTGACTGATTGTTTTACCTTGCACCCAGGCTCAGGGAGATCAAAGACCCAACTATGACAAACAGTGAAGGAAAAGGCAACCCAGTTAACTAAACTGGTGCTTCATGTTCATGTATAAGACAGGAGAAAGAGTGTGGAGGAAGGAGACCACTGATACTTTCACAGCCAGGAGAAAGGAGAGTTCTGATGAAGCAAAATGTATCTGGGAAGTAGGTCATGAGTTTCTTCTGAGGAAGCACATTCAGTCTGCATGATGGACTGTTAGCTTCTACCCACTATGTCCTGAGAGATCATTATTTCATAACTCCCTACCACTAGGGAAAAGCTTTGAGATTTGAAAATATTGTACTGTGGGTGATGTTCAGAGTTGAGGAAATTGGTTCATTTATAGCTGTATTCAGGTGTTGTCTTTAGTTTTCTGAAAGACAGGTTAAGCACTGAGTAACTCCCCAGTCATTTTCTTTGTATACCTCATACCAGAAATATCACTCACAGCAAAAGACTTCAGCACTTGCACCTCATCCTTCCAGTCCCAATTCCAGTCAGTTTTCTTACCAGGTAGTTCAGCAGCCCTTTTCCATTTTTCATGGAACTGAAGCCAATACCCATCTCAAGTTTCTGAAACACCTGTAGCCCCACCAGTGTACTTCTGCAGTACCTCCACGGAAAAAGGGAAGGGCATGGCTGTGTGAAATCCACAGCCATATTTCTCAAGCCAAGGAATATAAATGCATATCCAGACAGGAGGAAAAAAAAATCTATTTCTCAGCACAGAAATGTCTTTATTATGCCTTCAGTTTTCTACTCACTTCAGTAATTTTGGTTAAAAATTATATTTCTTATGTTTTGTACAATCAGATGAAGTTTTAAAACTGAACCTATTTAACTGTTTAATCTTCAACCAAAAGATTGAGGTATGGGCACTATTATTATCACCTAGGTATGGAGACAAATCAAATGAAAATTTTTGATGCTGCTCTATGGTATCACTTTTGCCTTAAAAACTAAACCGGACAATGTAAAGCAACAGTCCCATCTCTGCTGATACATAAATACACAAGATCCTTTGCATATCAACACTCGAAATAGAAATGCTTATTTTGCAAGCTATTAGTAGCCTAATTTTATAGATATAGCAATCTGAGGCAGTGGCAAAAACATCAGGAAGTTACCAGTTTCTGTACTGAGATGAAGCAAATGTGGAAGGAAGATTTAAGAGATCTGCAGCAGCTCTGATGTTCTGCCTGCTAAGTTCCACTGCCTTAAAGCTGTTGGCAGTAGAAGAAAAATGCTGGTCTGAAGGCACTTTGACCTGTACATCCTAAAAATTGCAGGTTACAACTTTTTTGGCCTTCTTAAAATATTTTTTATTTCAAATGGAAGTATTTTTGGGAGACTTAATTCCAATGCAACATAACTTTTGTCCCTTGATCACTATCATAACTAGGCAATAAAAGTAGTCAAATGTATTTAATTGAAGAATATTCTCTCTGTGCATGTATAAGGAGGTCCTCACACTGTTCCACATTGCAGCTGGAAGGAAAAAAAAAGTAATAGAGGCAGCTATTTTCAGGACATGTCTTGGGCACCACCTACTCTGGAACTCTAGCTTTTTAAAACCTGGTTAAGATGAAGTGCCTTACTA
The DNA here is from genome assembly GCA_013400615.1 of Syrrhaptes paradoxus. NCBI lineage: Eukaryota > Metazoa > Chordata > Aves > Pterocliformes > Pteroclidae > Syrrhaptes > Syrrhaptes paradoxus. The sequence goes on from VZTO01001907.1 coordinate 57,954, forward strand.
CAGCTTTCTCCACCTTAGTTTCAGTTATTCACTTCAGTTCTGTCTAATGGCTTGGAGTTTACCCTAACAAGCAGTTAACATATTTATTCCATTGAGATTTTCAATTAGTTCTTTTTTTTTTTGTCTTACTGAAATCATTAGTGCATTGAAAATAAATTTAAGTAAATATACTTTTCTCATTTTAGTTCAGATGATTCATTGTTGTTTAGCCATTAACATTTTTGCTTTGAGTTTCAGAAGAATTGCCTATAGTTTTGGTTTTTGTTTTTTTTCCCCAAAATATCCTGGCAGAACCTGAACATCCTATGTTGCATAAGCGATTTCTACAGATACCGTTACAACAGAGTTAGAATATACTGGCAACAAACCAAAAAGACCTGTGGTTGTATTAAGTTTCTTAGAATGAGCTGATAAATAAAAAGTCCTTAAAAACTGGTATCCTGACCATTTGTTCCAAATTTTCAAGACATGATTTACCTGTATATTTGCTTATGTCAGTTAATCCCGCATTTCTGCAGACCAGGAGGGTAAATACACCTGCATACATGTTACCAATTCTGCAGGCTTTCCCTGCCTTGAATATGCCACCTAGGCAGGTTTGTACATGCAAATGTACTGTGTTACCACCTCCAAATCCAATATGAAAAACAAGACATAGAAGGTAGCCAGTTTAAATATAAAAAGTAAGGTTTGAAAACAATGGAGCATTTTTTTAGCTATGCTGTCTTTAGTGATTCTGTCTTTAATTTGTACACACATACATGTACATATTGATTGAAAGAAATTGGTGGGTATTAGCATCTGATTATAATAAGTATGCTTTTTAGACAAAATATTTAGAAAAAATTGAGGTCTTTTAAAACTGGTGTTAAATGGAAATGTCAGTCTTTTACTTGTATTTTTCTTTATGTGACTTTTTTGTCTATAAGAGTCTGATCTACTAATGAGTAACATAGTTTATAACAGGTCATAGATATATTAACATCACTGTAAGCAACAGTGCAAAGCACATTTCTCTGAGTACAAGGGCTATTTGATTGATGTGTAGCTTTAAAGACAAAAAAAGTATTTATTTCATTGAATCATAGAATG
>VZTO01001908.1:2503-42455 GCA_013400615.1 Syrrhaptes paradoxus
GAGAAAAAGCTTCTTTACAGTGAGGGTGACAGAGCACTGGAACAGGCTGCCCAGAGAGGTGGTGGAGTCTCCTTCTCTGGAGACATTCAAAGCCCGCCTGGATGCGTTCCTGTGTGATCTGATCTAGGTGTTCCTGCTCCGGCAGGGGGATTGGACTAGATGATCTTCCGAGGTCCCTTCCAATCCCTAACATTCTGTGATTCTGTGATTCTGTGAAATATGTTGCTTTTTGTTTTCCATGTGCATTCACATGCCTTAAAAAGATGTCCTATAGTTTGTCACTCATCAATAGATTTATCCTACTAAAACATAAAATAAAAGGATAAGCCTTCACTTATCATCCATACTATCTACAAATAACAAACCTAGCAACAGGATCAGGAAATAACATAGATAAACAATCATAGCATTAAAAATAAAATAAAAGTGTATCTTAATCTTTAATAGTATTAGCTTAAAAAAATGAGGATTCTTATATGGAAGATGGGTTTCTTAATAATGAAGTATTAAAAGTAAATACTAAGCCATAAGTGTCTGTCAGGCTTCTCAATCTGTATTTAAATTCCTGTTAAGAAATAGTTTTACTTTAATAGTCAGTAGTATTCACACTTGAATAGTTTGATCAAATTAACTTTTGGTTAAGGATATTATCTGGGAATTTGATATTGCTATTTTTTATTAAAAATTGAAATAGATGACTTTAAATTAATGAAGATCTGTCATAATTCATGTATAAGAGACTGAAAAGGGAAAGAAAGGGCTATGCCTCAAAATTTTCACCAGTGTTCCCAACATTACTTGTATTTACAGGAACAATGATATTGAAGAACATACCTTTCCAGTCTTTACAATATAAAATTGTCTCTTACGAAATGTCTGACAACTTCTGAAGGACTTTTGTAAACAATACCATTGTTTCTTAAAAGCAGAACATAATGTATATGTTGTAAACAAGATATTTAAGATATAGAAATAGGTTTCTCAGTCAGGGACCCTAACCAGCCCTCAGTCATCATGAGGTGACAAAAGGAACATGTAAGCCCCAAGACTGTAATGACCGCAGAGAGTATTGCTGGATGCTTTGAAAAATATATAGTAAAAACCTTATTTGATAACAATAAAACTAGGAAGCATATTTTGTTTACCTCTATTTATGGCTCCTAGTCTCTTGAAAATAGTGTGATAGAATTTGAGTTGTATTTTATGTGAAGGCTGACAAATGTTTGGGTCTTTACACCTCTTGTAACACATTGTTCTGAAAGAAAAGAAAATAATTAAACACCATGTACACAGAATCAGAACTTACATTAATAATGGTATTTTATTTAACTCACAATGATTACTCGAAATAAGAAAACAGAATTTTGCAAAGAAGAAAGTATTAAAGTAATCTCTATGAGCACATGTATTTGTGATTTTTTAGACACAAAATAGGTAAAAAAGTATGAAAGCAGTAAGTCTATGAAAACAGCAAAATACAGAAAGAGTTTCTGAGTAAAGCTTACACAGGAATGACAAAAAGATAGATACACAGGAAAAAGAATTTCCTTCATGACATACAGAGTGAATTAAATTACTTCCAGTAAAGGAGTAATACACTGAAACAATATACAGTCCTGGACAACATGGAGAAAAATAACTCATGGAAAAAATGAAGAAAAGGTACTTGGTGAACTAGAGCATCTGAAACATTAGAAGAAAGACAGAAAGATGCTTCTAGAGAGACACTTTGGAAGAGTGCTAGGAAAGATGGCAAAAGTATGGCATTAAAATAAAATTATATAAAAATGCCTTAGTTCTCTAAGATTTTGAAAATCAAATTTTAGAAATAAATATGGAAAAAAAATCCAGAGAAGACTGGAAGATGTTTACAAAAATTAAATATTACTTGCATATTTGTGAACCTGTAGAACTTTCTTTCAAAAAGATGTGTAATTGAAAGGAAGTCAAAAGCTGTCCCAAGTTTAAAAACATTAAGAAACCACAGCTTAATGTGGAGCAGGAATGCCCAGCTACTTTAGTGCAGTTGTCTTACTTATGCTATTCTTTAAATAAGCTACAATAAATATTGAGAAAAAAATCAAGTGAATAAATAAATGTGTCTAATTGTTTCTCCTTTGTCTTAATAGAAGAAATCCAGGACTCTTCTGTTCCTTCAGGCAGTGCCTACTGAGTAAGGTGCATTAAATTGGCTTATACAATTTTCTAGTATTTAAATATTCTGTACTGAACATGCACAACTAGAACAGTGAAAGATGGGCTTCAAACTAGGAACTGGTTTGAGGGTGGCAAATCTGATATGTTTATCAATTAGTGAGCCTTTAAAAGCAGGTACCCACTGGACACCCACCCACCAAAGCTACTGAAAGATGTGATTACGAGCCTAATGCACAGCACGAAATGAACAGCAAATACAGACAGAAATGTACAACTAAACCAAGCATCAGAAAACACTTGCAGCCACAAACTCACCAAGCCCATTTCATTTTTGCTATTTTGGAGATCTATGATTAAAACACTTAGCTGAGAGGAATGTGTCCTTTTATTAAAGGCTGGTTATATGGTGTGAAACACACAAAACAGCCTCCAGTTGCAATGACCCCATCCATGGGGTCATCTTATACATCTAATATATAGTATATATAGTTGTCTTCTCACACTGATTTTCACTGGTCATTCTTCCCTTGCATACTTTGCTGCAGTGCCCCAAGTTCAATAGGAGTGGAAAGTGTTCACACTTTGCCTGGCGTAATATAACTAAGACCGCCCCCTAAAAGCTGCAGACACCATGCTGATGAGTTACCAAAAGATTTGAACCCCAGTGTCCCACTTCAGGGCTAACAAAGGTGTTCTAGACTCTGGTACTTCTGGCAAAAGTGAGATTAAAAAACCCTAAACCTTCAAAGTGAGAGGCTGCGAGATGTAAAGCCAGAGGTTGTCATCACCAGTGGTAGAAACCAACAATGTTATTTCTGGTTTTCACTGTCACTAGTGATCATGGTATCAGGCAAAAAAGAACCACCTGAATTTGACTACAAGAAGCTGAGTGCAGCAGTTCCTCTTTCAGATAGATTTTAAATAAAGAGGCACGCCTATTCATGCGAGAGGGCGGTTCTCTGGTTGTTTTTTTTAAAGCACATGAGAAGGAGCCTACTTTATAAAACAATTATAGCCTGAGCACCCTAAGTGGACAGAAGCACTCCCCAAGAATTTCTGAGTTCAAGTCTAGGTTTCATAAAGATGAGCAGAAATTGAGATGCTCCCTCTCCTCAATATCTCTTGCTTGTTAACTATAGAATGGCAGTTCCTATTTCAGCTCCCATTTCTACCCATCTCAGGCATCCAACTTGCCCTGGATTCTGCTCCAGGACCAGGTACCCACTTGTTATGTACCCAAGTTGTAGCCATTTATTTGTTCTACTATTTTTAGTGCTTGCCTCTCTGTATTTTATTTCCCTTTTCCTAAAGTAGGACCTTACAAATACAGAATGAGAAAAGGCTATTATTGGTTAAAAGGCATTAATTTGCTAATGAACATACAGATAGTTTCAGCTGAGGCAAAGTTATGGGTAAATTAGTAAGTACCCTCTTCATTACTTACCTCGATGATGTAAAACATTGACCATTACACAAAAAGTTTGAAATGTAAAATAAATTGATTTGTTGACACTGAAGCTTAATATGCAAGGGTGAAGTAACCAGGAAGATTAAAATTGCAGTTATATTCCATGCGTGTCCATGAAATATCTTGTATTATTTTTCTTAAGTTAAAAGAGCTATTATTAGAAACGCAGCTCTTTGTGGGTAAGAGTGGCAGATGGTGCATAGGAGTGAGTGGTGAGCAATTTACAGTAAACAAATTCTTTATCTCTGACGGGTCATGGGGAGAACTAACATGGTCCCAAATTCAATCAGGGAGTCGTCTGGAAAACAGTGGCATTCAAATGTACTAATAATGGTAAAACACGTTTATAAAGAAAAACAAAATCAACACAAAGCCTTTAGATTATCAAACTGAGAAACACTTTTGCTACAGAAATTTTAAGGACATGCCTTCTGGGGCTGACAGCATGATGCAATTTGTAAAGGTGCTCCAGTGTGTTCAGCATCTACTGTTGAGAGCACTGTTACAGGCTTAGCACTGCTGAAGTGCTCAAATTTAATCCAGGTGTTTACTGACACACCACAGCTCCTGTTAGTAACCTCGGTACATGGGCTATTATTTACAAATATTACTTTAGAACTGCTTTAACTATGTGTCTTACAAAACACAGTGCATATCTGGGAATGTTCAGCAGGTTTTCCTCATTTTTTGAGCAGATTGTGTCAGAAGCAGATGAATCTCTTTGAATAAAGCAAACCTAACTAAAGGCTAGGGAGGGTATATAACAACTAAAGGTGAGGGATTTTTCATACACTGTACAGACACAATATATTAATGAGAAATTTAGTTCTGCCCATATTGGCTATGTCTATCTGCAGTAGTACTAGGGACTAACAGTGGCAGAATAATAGTTTCCAAATACATTTTCTCTACTTTTAAAATTTTGACTCAAACAGCAGCCTCTGCCTAGCAACTAACTACCATCACCAACTATAGGTAGAATATGAATTTGCCTTCTCATGTCAGTGATGGGCTTGCCAGGTTACAGATATTCCACATTGGTGCCTGTTCCCTTAAATTAGACCTAAATTAACATTACATGGAAAAATAAAACTCTTAAAACTTTTTATTGTAAATCTGGTTATATATAACAACTCTGGGAATTCCTTTAGTTTAAAATAAATTGGTAATTAAGCCAGCTATCTTCTCTGTAATTACATTTATTTATACAAAAGTACAAATTCTCGCATTCTTTGGACAGACAGTAACAAACTACCAAATACTGTTTTTCTTGTCTCAGCACCGAAATCCTACCAGACCACAGCCTCCATGTGAAGCTTCTGTTTCCCTCTGCTTCTTTAGTAACTTCCTTTGTCTCTTTTGCGCATACGCATAACCCCAAATGTCATGGGCATGTGAGAATGCATCTTGACATAGACATTGCTTCCCAAAATATTAGGAGAAGCACATTAGTCCCTGAATCTCCATGTTTTCCATGCTGCTGCTTACTTTTCTAAGCTTAACTGACCCATTTTCCCTAATAAACCCTCCAACTTCTGCACATATCCTTTTTTCCTTCTTTAACTAGGGAATAGATCTCTTCTCTGAATAATTCATATTCATCATTCCTTGGGTGTTCTTCCTGAAACCTTTTTTTCCAGTGCAGTCATGCACTACAGCTTTTACAGACCTACCTCTGAGTACTGTTGCTTATAATATGAAACTAGCATTTGCCAATAGAGACAGAAGATGGAGAGTTTTGAGATTTCCTGAGAACAATGACTTGCAAAAATGTGTAGTAATACATCAGTTTTTTTAAAAAATAAAATAAAGCTCAGAACACACTACTTCTCAATTCCTTATCTCATACACTGTTTAAAGCCTCAAATCTTCCTTTTCTGGCACTAAAAGAACCATTAAAGCTTTCACAGAACCTAGTCAGTCATTTCCCCAGGGAAATTGCAGTGACTATCACTAACATCAAGACCAACAAAATTACTTCTCTTCCATCCCCATCACCTTCAACAATGAAAAGATGACAATGGGTTTTCAACAAATAAATACTCCCATCTGGTACTTGAAATCCAAACATGGAAAGAAATGGCATCATCACTGATTTTCATTATGTACAAGAGTAACAGAAAGGAGAATTCAGCAACAGGGATGAATAAATGTTGTTGGTTTTTAAGTCCTTTGCTTTTGCAAATAAGACATTATAAAAATCGTTGGCAAAACAGTTCTCATTTATACCAGGGATTTTTGAATCTGAGCTTTCCTATTCCATTTCAGGCTGAACAATCATTTATCTGTGTTGTTTTGCCATTTTACAAAAAGAAATGTTTGGTTTATATTTCTTACACTCCTTAATTATCCATACTGGAAAATTCCACTTTTAAGCCATTTTCAGTAAATTACATTAAACCTATCCACTGCATCTGTGCTCAGGATGAAGGAAATCATCATCATGATTCACATTTGAGACAGTGGGCTGACATATAGAGATGTTAGTCAACGAACTTCAACATCTCCACTGGTTATGGAGTGTTACTGTGAGAAGTACTACTGTGAAGCAGAATCTACATCACCTGGACACACACACGTCTACAGGGACAGAGGGGATCCACCCAAGAGTACTGAGGGAGCTGGCAGGGGACCTTGCCAAGCCACTCTCCATCATTTATCAACAGTCCTGGCTAACAGGGAAAGTCTCAGAAGACTGGAAACTTGCCAATGTGACACCTATCTACAAGAAGGGCCATAAGGAGGACCCAGGGAACTACAGGCCTGTCAGCCTGACCTCAGTACTGGGGGAGATTGTGGAACGGCTCATCTTGAGTGTGCTCACACGGCACGTACATGACACCCAGGGGATCAAACTTAGCCAGCATGGGTTCATGAAAGGAAGGTCATGCTTGACCAGCCTGATCTCCTTCTATGACCAGGTGACCCGCCTAGTGAATGAGGGACTTCATCAAGGCCTTCAACACCGTGTCCCACAGCATTCTCCTAGAAAAGTTAGTGGCTCACAGCTTAGACAGGAACACCCTTTGCTGGATAAAAAACTGGCTGGATGGCTGAGACCAGAGAGTCATGGTGAACAGAGTTAAGACCAGGTGGCAGCCGGTCACCAGTGGTGTTCCCCAGGGATCGATTTTGGGGCCTGTCCTGTTTAACATCTTTATCAGTGACCTGGATGAGGGGACTGAGTGCTCCCTCAGTAAGTTTGCTGATGATACCAGATTGAGTGGGTGTGTTGATCTCCTTGAGGGTAGGAAGGCTTTGCAGAAGGATCTGGACAGGCTGGACCGATGGGCTGCGGCCAGCTGTATGAGATTCAATAAAGCCAAGTGCCGGGTCCTGCACTTTGGTCACAACAACCCCCTGCAATGCTACAGGCTTGGGGAAAGTGGCTGGAAAGCTGCCCAGAAGAGAGGGACCTAGGGGTGCTGGTCTACAGACGGCTGAACATGAGCCAGCAGTGTGGCCCGGTGGCCAAGGCCAACAGCATCCTGGCCTGCATCAGAAATAGCGTGGCCAGCAGGACTAGGGAAGTGATTGTGCCCCTGTACTCAGCACTGGTGAGGCCACACCTTGAATACTGTGTTCAGTTTTGGGCCCCTCACCNATATTAGAAAAAAATTCTTCACTGAACGAGTGATCAGGCATTGGAACAGGCTGCCCAGGGAAGTGGTGCAGTCACCATCCCTGGAGGTGTTCAAGAAACATGTAGATGTGGTGCGTAGGGACATGGTTTAGTGAGTTAGGTGGTGTTGGGTTGGACTTGATCCTTGAGGGCTTTTCCACCCTTAATGATTCTATGATTCTAAAAGCTGTGGCATGTTACTCATTTAACCTAGCAGACCCTGACTGTTTTTTGTTCATGTATGAGCAGTGGACTGAAAATATCGTCTTCACAGAGGTCTGGTATTCGTAGCTTCATTAAAGTTTTATGTTTACTTTCCATTGTCTGTAGTGCCTGGAAATTATAGTACAAGATTTTTATTTCTTTTAAAATAAATATCTTTTGCTCAGAAGAGGTTTGGAAAGTTTTAAACCTTACAAAACATCATATGTGTTCTAACTGAAATAAATCTAGGTCACCAGGCAGTTACACTTTTAAGTCACCTGCATGCTTTTGGGGTGTTATTCAATAGTTCTTTATGAAAATTATCTTCCACTCTTTCAAGTTTTTTTGGTCTTCTGTAAGGTTCCTGATTTGGTACTTCCTTATTGTGAAATTAGAAAATAAACAATTTTAAAACAAAAATAAAATATACAGATAATTTTTACTGTAATGATAAATTAACTGTTAATTGGAAATAATTATCTCATTGCATTCCAGAGAGCTATATTCTTGTCTAGAAAGTACTAAATAACTTTAGGCAATTTACCAGAAAACATATAAAATCATTGTTTGTTGAGGTTAAAAATGAGAAAAAAAAATTGGTCTGGGAAACAACAGTGAAGGTCATTTAAATGAACAGCCATTACTGATACATCAGGCTCAGTCAATCAGCTACTGTTTGAGTCCACGAAAATTCTAGGAAAGAGATGAAATGTCTTAACATGACCTTGGCACCCAATAAAATCACATTTATTCTTAGGACAGAAAATTGTCCCTACCAATCTACGCAGCAATATTTCTATACAGAAATGATTGTGTATACACAGCTTCAAGAAGATATGTGTGCAAACATTTTATTATCCACATTTTTTTACATCCATCTCTAACAATGGAAGCACTGTTCATGAAGTACAAATTGTATTTGTTCTACATACGTATATTTATTGTATATTTATTCTGCTTCTTAAAAGCCTTGATTATGACACTCTTCTATTTTATATTATAGAAAATAAATTAAATTTTTCAGATGAGTCATATACTGGATGCCAAACAATTTTAATTAGGTTTAGGTCCTTCCTTTTGTTCTTTTTTGGAGACGATGTTCATAACATCTCTATAAGTAAATCTCTTAAAATGAATTCCTGATCCTCTCTTTCCAGTTACATATTGTAGCTCAGTATGCAAATCAATTCTGCTTCTCACATACTCCTACAAATATTTCTGCTGCTTTCTCAACAACCGGTGCCCCATATTATAAAAAGAAAAGAGGAATTCTGAATTGACTTGTTATCAGAAGCCATCAGATGAACATATTAGAATTATTTATAATTGCTGTATTGTTGCCTAAGGAGCCAGTTGCCGAGGGAATCATTAAACCCACTGATTTTTACTTTTGTAGAGGATTTGAGAAAATTGCTTTTAAAAGAAACTTCTTTCATTTAATCCACAAAGTAGAAAAAAGGCTAAACTAGGCAGAACAAATAGAACTGCTTTGAGTTGTCTGATAGAAAATTCCCCCGGGTGGAAGCTTCAAATAGGTACAATAAATCTTGATTTTTAGAGTTTTTTGTTACCATATACTTCAAGGGAAGAAGGGTGAGGGGTTTGTTGCAACCATCTTGCAAACAGTGTATCTACAACAGAGTACGAACATTAAACAGAGACATTGTAACTGGTTGTTCAGAAGCGATAATAAAAAAACTGTCAGTGTAAAGATGTTAATTCAGTACTCATATACATACAGTCAGAAATATAAAAAAAAAAAAAAACAAAACACCACACCATCACCCTTTAATGTCTCAGACTCTTGCCTATGCATCTTCTATGCTGCCCTCTATACACACCTTGTGTACTACACATTTGATTCTGTTACTTTCTGAAGACTCTCCTAAGGCACAGAAATACTGGCCTAAATCAAGATTAATTTCTCTCAGTGTACTAAATGGCAACATAACAAAGAGCAGCTCCCAAAAACACCTTTTTGTTAAGATAGCAGTCCTCTCTTTCAGTCACCCTTTTGTCTTTGTCCTCCTTTGTGTTAAACAACATTACTGAGTCCTTTCCTCAGTTCCACTCTTGATCCCACCACTGACCCTGAGAAGACACTTCTGAGTCAGGATTAGGTAGCAAACTCTGGGACTGATCAAATGCCAATTCAATTCATTTAGTGAAGGCCCTCCATTTTGAAATACATGCTCTTTAGTACTAGACTACATGTCACAAGAAGCAAACAAATGGTTTCAACACGGTACAGCATTCAGCCTAGTACGCAGCTAAAACCCACTAGCTACTGACTCCAAAGCACCAGCTATTTTGGAAACAGTAAAAGATGAAGCAGAAAGAAAAAAATTACAAACATAATCAGCAGTTTGAACATTGCTGAGGACACTGAACCCAAGAATCAATGAATTCAACAAGAGAAACAAGCAGAATAAGGTAAACTTTTTTTTTTCTTGTGGCATTTCTTCAATTTTCAGCATTCCTGTCTAGTTTCCCACCCCTTTTTACAGTCTCTGGTTAGCCTCCACTTCAGAGCACCTCTCCTGCTTCAAAATTGGAGATTCTAACATAAAGATCTTTTCCTTTTTTTTAGGAGAGTGCTTTTTTTATAAGCAGATTTAGATTTTATTTTAAGTTTTAAATTCTAAATTTTCAAGTTCTGACCATGTTGTGGCCAGTAACTGCCCTTCCTGAGGGCATCACCCAGATTTCCACATTCTAATATGTACGCAGGCTCCGAGTCTGTACATTGAAATATTTGACTTTTTGCCAAAAAAATGATACCCATTTCCTTTATCTCATGGCTAAATTTAGTGACCTGAAGCATAGTTCCAGCATTATGTGTACCAGTGAATGCTTTCCATACAATAAAATGGTAACATTTCTGTCAGGCAGCTCTGCTCTCAGTCTTAGCAGCCAACAGGCAAAATAAGCCACAAATATATTTTCTTTAAATCATTTACACTACTGACTAGTACTACTAGCAGTAGTAATAATAATAATAATAATAACTTAAATAACGTTGTAAGAGTGGATTTACCAACCTGTAACTACATCATATTTTAATCATACTGGACAATTATCACTATATTTTACCACTGAAACAGACAAAACCATTTCAGATATGTTTGCAAATGTAACCTCTCTTCATCCAGTTATTAATTTTTAAAAAGTTATAAAGACATATATAATTAATTTGATTTTGGTACAACTGTTGCAATAAGTAGTGGGAGCACGTGAAAACATACTACTCAAACCATTCCAGATGAACGCTATGTTAATCCACAAATATACCATCTCTTATTCTATAACAAGGGTTAAAGTTCAGAAAATGTCTGCAGAAGCACTTGGAATTATGGTAGATTACAGGATACTTTGAAATTATGACAAAATAATAATTTTTTACCTAAAAAAATAGTTTAATTCCTATCATTAAAGAGGTTATGGAAGAAAAAGTGACATTTTGCTTGCACAGAATATGCAGTATCAACATGGGAGAAAAGAGGATGAGAGTACGCTTGAGAGAAACTTGTTAGCAAAAGTCAATGAAACAAACATTGATATCCTTTGTCCTTTAGTAAATTATCATAGTGTTAAAGATGTAGTTATTTGCCTTATCTTTTTCCTTATATTAGCATCTATAAAATGTAATATAAAATCTTTGTTCCATATTATGAAGCATTAAGCAATAAAAGGATATAAAACTACTCTGTTCCCCATTCTATAATTTACATTAAGAACATTTGCACCAAAGGATAAGTTCATATTAGTCCTAAGATGGATCATAACAGAGCAACTGTGCTGAAGCATGGATAAAAAATGTCTTTAAAGACCACAGGTAAAGTGTTAGCAGAAAACTCTTTCTGAAACCTTCAAGAGTCTGCAGACTTCCTGAGATGAATTTCACTATGTCCTAGTTTGGACATTCATGATGAAAAATCTTTGTTATTTCTTTGAGATGGCTTCAGCAGTTTGCAACATTTAGAAGCTTTCCAGTCTTTAGCTGTATAAGGTTTTTTGCTCATGGTTTAATGGCAAAATTTGTCCTTGGTAGCTGAAGAATTTCAAAGAATATCCTTCTGTATGTGCTGAATTTTCTTGCCTCTTATCTATTCAAATGTTCTTTTTCATAAATTTTGAAGCTGAAACATCATTAAGAAAAGACAATTAAAATCCTTCATAAAGATTAATGCTAAATAATTCTCACCACTCTCAGAATCTTCTCTTTACTAGCACAGTTATGATCTCTGATAGTTCAAAGCCAGATGTTTCCCAGTTGGATGGGGGTGGGCACAAAGCAGAGTTTTATGTGCTTCATCAATCTTAAACAGAAAATGTCTAGATCTGCCAAGATGCTGAGAGAACTATTTCAACATTTAAATTATTTTAGCAATTTCATCTATTAAGCAACCTCTCTTTTGTATCTGCTTCCTCTATAGTATTTTAATTTTTTTTATACAAACATACTTCTGCTTTCAGTAGCATCCCACTACAGGACAAAATGCATACCTCATCAAAGCAGCACATGAATTACTTAGGTATGATTTGTGCCAACCACGTGTTTTTTTCCTCATGTGTTGGACTAGTGATAGTTCCTGCAGCTGAACTGAACATAGCTGTCACCTGAGAAGTTTTTGATTCAAAATTTCTTCATCTGGTAGAAAATTGCCAAATGACCTAGACAAAAGTTTCAGAAAAAAATACAACATTTTTGCCCAAGATTGTGTAGGGGGTGCTCTCAGAGTGAGCAAAGATTACATAGTGACAAAAAGATGGATAAGCAGGTTTAGGCTACTCACAAATTTCATAAATTTTCTCTGAATTAGCAGAGAAGGGATTTAAATCTTTCACAGTTCGAGTGGTTATTCAGATTATTTACTTCTGCTGTTAACTGTTCTGAACAGTGTGTGACTTTCCCCTGCCACCACCTGAAAAGACAAGAAAAGTTTCACTCTGTTGTGGAACAGAATCAAACAATGAAGTCCATAGAAGTGGCTATTGAGTGTTTTTGCAAGTTGAAAGTCCTATTCTCAAGTTGTTCCTAGCAATAATTCCTAATATTAAGTATTAGCAATTTCCTTTTGGGCACTGGCGGAGTATGCTCAATGATTGGTCTTTTTTTCTTTTTTTTCTTCTTTTTTTTTTTCCTTTTTTTTTTCAGAAACGTGGACAGGACCTTCTTTGTCAGATTTCTAGAAAATAGCCCAGTGACTCTCATTCTGAGTTACATTTTGTGTAGCCAAGGCAAGTTTTTGTTTTCTCCTTCCATCTGTCTGGAAAACTCCATGAAATATTCATGTGATAGGAGTTTGTTTCAAAGGAAGACTATATGCCTTATTCCTCAGTCACTGATTTTAGTAGGAGCTGGAGTGTTATAAATGAAGCCCTGTGTGCATAAAAGCTCTGCTTTCAGAATATGCCATTTAAGAATGCCATCTTTGTTGCTACAAAAGGAAAAGCAATGGCACTCCTTCCAATTATTACTTTATAAATTGGAATTTCCCTTATTGTCTATCATTTCCTTTTTTGTTTTTAGCCCACAAAGCAGAAAACCAGTATTATAGGTTAGCTGAAGCAGCTCTTTGTTAGAAAAATGCATAATCTTGAATAAACAGGAACACCCTCTCTCTTTTTTGTGTCGAGTCTTTCACTGTATGCCAGTGTGAAACCCAGAGGACAAGTGATGATTTCCCTGTATTTACTGCATATACACACTTAAAGGGTTTACTCTGTTACAGACCTTTTATAAAAGTTTAATTCCATCAAATTTACAGTGTTTATTTCCCATAGTATATAATCCATGTCTGGAAAGAGTACAGATGTTACCTCTTCGATCACTTAATCTCAGTGGGTAAAATGCCAAAGACTAAAAAAAGAAAACAGATGGGCGGAAAGCCTTTCAAATCTCAGACTGAACAGGCTTGTTTGTTGGAATCAGCTAAGAGAGAACGGTCTTGACCATTTTTTATTTAATTTCAGATATTTTAGAGAATGAGTAATAAGGAAATGAAAACACTTCTAAATATTTTAAATTATTAACAAAACGTAAATAAAAATTATAGTATCTACAATAAAGACAATCTACAGGCCCTTATATCATCCACCCTTTTTCATTATTACAGTTTTTTTTTTTNTCATGTCAAAACTTTGGTGAATTTTTTCATACTTTAGCTATGCTAGAAGTGAACTTTTCGGAGTGTTGTGTATCTAAGACAACCTCAACCGCAGTTAAAACAAATCCGAACACAATTATTTCAGAAAAAAATGCAAACCCATCTGTTTCTTGGAATGCATTATTTAGTATTTTCATCAGAGTAGACCCAGAAGAGGCTGTTAAAGTAGAGGTCATAACTCACTAGTTATGGCCGCTTGTGTGAGGCGTTCTATAAACTTTCAAAGAAAACCCGACACATCTGATGTCATATGCTACATACACTACAACATCTGACTTGAACAGCACAATGAATAGTTTAAACCTACGTATTCAGACTCCACAGAGTGTGTTTTACACGTGCCAAGTTCAAGAGAAGTGTTGTTAACAAACCAAGAAGATACTTTGCAAACAACTCCACCTAACCTGTGTCTTTTGAACTGTGACCACATCAAGAAACACTCGATGACTTTGTGTGCACATGCTGTCCTGCATACTGGCATCTGAAGTTGCTTAGACTCTTCTAAGGCTATTTGACAGCAGGATGATCTCTCGGGCAGACACATTGGTGGGCTGCTTATCCTGCCAGTGGCACTGAGAAGGAGACAGGTTTTCTGTTGCTCCCATCAGCTTCAAGTTAGTTGGTTGAAAAGTGAGAAATACACTGATCTGTAGAAACATTCCACTCAGCAGCGCTTGGGCTGCAGCAGGAATAGCCAGTGGCACAGCTTTTGCTTGTAGGTTCCCAAGTTTTGTGGGGTTGTGGGGAAGATGACTCACTGAGTAAGGGAAAGAGCCTACAGATCAGTAAAATCCTTTGCAAATCTCCTTAAACACTGAAAAACTTTAATTCCCTAACAGAAAAAAAATGAAGGCCACATATGTTAGAAGGCTGCCTGTGGAGGTAATGGTTTCTTTTTCTCCTGGGCACTGTGGAAACTTGCAGAATCTCTTCAGCCTAGGCACTGCAATTCTTTTTTAATATGATTGTTATCTCCCCCACATGGCAGCAGCAATCTTTTTTAAAATGTATACACACAACTGCTCTTGCACAGGGATTTCTTTGAATGTTTGATTCTTTTCCTGGAAAGTCATTGCACTCACACAAAACACACATGCACAAATTCCTGTTACTCCAGTTTGACACTGCTATGCTCCTTCTGCATCTGCTAATTATTTGTGATATCTCAGAGACAGCATAGTTCATCAAACCATAGCAGGCATTTAAAAAACAATCATGAAGAAAAGCAAAACCCAGACCAACTCTAGAGCTCAATTACACTGACCTAAAAAGCCTTCTACTATGTAGTTCCTGCATTAAGATGTAACTTTGCAAAAATCATTCCTGCTGCGTTGTTATGTGCTTATTTTTTATTATTGTTTTTTAAATCTCTCACTTGTCAGGGAAAAAGCCATGATGTGGATGTTGGAACATTACAAAAATGAATTCATAAGCCAAGTCTATCTACCAGTGATCTTGCTAAATGCTTCAGTGAGTGAGAGACTCAGCATGTGGCCAAACAAACTGCCTCATGAATAAAAACAAGAAAAAAAAAGGAAGGGAATAAGTGAAAGAAAACATTTCTAACATCTATTTAATGATCATGCAGTTACATACACGTAAAATCCCCAGGGCCAAGAAAAGGTCCATTGATTCAAATCAGAAGCCAGTTTAGTAAAGCCAAGAAAAAGGAATTAATATCAGTCTCTTGTTTACCCCACCACACACATCAGATGAGAGCAGCCCTGTGAACCATGAAGCCCAGAAAACTGTTCATTTTGTGTGCTCACAGCCAGCAGCCATGACTGCTAGAGCCTGTGCAAAGGTAGGAAAGGTAAGATACAGCCACAGCTGTGCTCACGGTGTCAGCAAGGATCCAGATAACCTTGCATTGACTGTAAAACTAGAGCCAGAAAGCCCTCTCTGCGAGAATTAATCTGCACACTTTTCATGTCTCATCTATAGCTCTTCTGATGAGGTTGTCAAGCTTCACCTCTGAATTCTCCTCTCTTGCCCAAGCTGTTGGGTGCCTGGTGGCAGAGCACCACATGCAGCTCTCCATCTCTCACTGCAGTTTTTGTACTTCTCTTGTAGCATACTTTGGAAATCTGTTCATTCTCTGAAACTGTGTATCAAAGCCATTAGTCACTTCTTTTAAACCTTCTTACAGTAAAGGCATTACTGCATCACCTCATACCAAGCAAAATCCTGGTCTTACGTACAGCGACCATGAAGAGGACTTCACTCTCTGTTATAAAACTTTTCAAAGAGTCACTTGCTCTTGAAGTGTTATTAATTTGTCGTCTCTCTACCCTCAAACAGTTAAATATATCTGTCAAACATAACAGCTGAATGACAAATAGACTTTTAAATCAATCTTTTACAATTAAAAATAAATTCTGGGGTGAAACTGAGACTAGATTAAAAATGCCCTGGAGACTGAAATTGGACCAAGGAGATGGCAAAAGTCCAATATAAATGCTCATAAGATCAATATAAAGGACACTGGTATGTGCACAGTAAGATTTATACTGCCTGTGGCATAATTAATAAAGTATGCCTGGAGTAAAAAAAAAAAGAATCAAAAGAAATAGTTAAGGAGCCATTCCTGTCCAATTAGGTTGGAAATAAACTGTGTAGTATGCTGGGAACTGCAGAGCACATGTCCAAGCACAAATACGACAAAGGTGAGGTGAGAACAAACTTTGCACTGTATTTGATCTCTAAACCTCAGTAAAATTTTAATTAGACAAACCCTGTTCCAAATATTTTCATTATGTCTCTTAAGTGCTGTTTAGCATTTAGCACAGCTTTTTGCATTCTCTTTCTCCTAATGTATGTTTTTCCCTGTTTAGCCCCCCATTTCTCCATAAAAATAAAACTGATTACTAATGTTTCAACCAGCAATGTCACAGCACTGCCTATTAGCCATCTTCCTCAATAGTACAACACTTGTTACAAACGTTGCAATGTTACAAGCTACCAAATGCCACCCAGTAGTAAATCAGTCCTTTAACTAATGACAGTCTCACTTCTATTTCCTGAAGACTTTGCAGCAGAAGCTGGGAGAGAAACATAGCACTGTCATTAGCCATTTTGTTCCCATTACACTAGTGAAACTAAATCCAAAAGCAAACTGTGGTGTGAGTGTGCCATTCCCATAGACATTCTAAATAAAGTAAGAAAACAGGAGTCATGGTCACAGAGAGTAGTAGTGGAAATCAGTGTTTTAAACTTAATGCCAGACTTCCAAATTCAAGCTGAGAACAAAGGCTCACTGCTGCAATGACCATGGTCTGCTGTGCTTGCACTGCACAGGGTTTGTTGCAGATTAAGGCAAAGCTACATTTCATGGACATTCTTACTCTCTTTTGTTGCCTTCAGAGAAAAAATTAATCTTTTTTTTCTAGACTGTTGTTTTTCTAGAAGGAACATGCAATATAGTCTGCTTCAGCTAAAAGAAGAAAATCCAATTCTCAGGCCTGTCAACATTTATAGACTGAGTTTCACTGTTAACCCATTTCACAGTCTTTTTCATCTATTAATTTGCAGTATGCTGCTGCAGCCTGTACATTTTTCCACCTTCCCATGTGAAAGTTATAAGCATTACTGTCATCTGCCATCCATCAATCTCCTGTGTGTTAGGCAGGAATACGGGACATCAAGTGGGAAAGAGACTTCTCTTTCACAGGATCTTATACTCAGAGACACAATGTTAAAAGACACTTAAATAGTTATGTTTTGTGCTTCTTCGCATCATATTATTCTACCAGACTCCACCACATGAATACCCCATGTGGTCATTCAGAATATGTGACATAGTATCTCCACTAAGTTTTAAAACTCCTTTATGCTGTGTACACACTGATACAAAACACTACAAATGTCTTATTAATTGAACACCTGCCACACTCCTCTGTCAGCAATTTTCAGAGCAAGAATTCACAGCCCTGTGATCTGCTGGAGAAGAGGCATGCTGAAAGTTCACATACCCCTCTTTCCTTTCATTGCACAAGGTCAGACTCATCTCCCTGCACTGCCACTGAGAGATGGACAATTATCCCAGTTTGTTCAATTCACAGTCACACTCCACCATGCTGCTCCAATTAAGTCTCTCACCCATTGGTTCAGTGGCAAGTCAGAGAGTACAAGTATCTGCAACCTCCAGATAACCGCCACTAGATTCTACCAGCTCCATGCTGGGACTCCACAAAAGTCACCTGGGATTGTGCCTGGACTGCCTGTCCTGGGTCTTATGAATTTGGTTTTGTGCAACTTGGTATTATAAAATGGGCCAGAATGACCACAATTAATTTTCATTCTGTATTAATGAAGTTAATAGTCATCTTGGACTAGGCTTTCAGAGTTCTTTTTATATTTATCTGTTCAATATAATATGCATTTTATTGACTGGAGAGACTTTTCATCATTATTTCACATACTAAATTATTACTTTCTAAGAAGTAAATTATACACTTTTAATTTTTTTAACATCTGGTGGCATCAATTTTTAGTATAAATTTCTTCTGATCAAGTATTCGGAGTTCTTTCATGTAGTCTACTAAGAACTACTAAAAGAACTACTTATTCAGAGCATTTTGCAGTGAGGGCACAGATGGGGACATTGAAGCAGCATAAACTAATCCAAGAACTCAGAAGTGAGAGAAAAATTCTTGTGATGACCTTTCACTTTGTACAATAATTTATCTAAAACAAATGTTCCTTTAATTTGCTTTATAATGGTAATCACAGGAAATGACTGTCCAGCTCTCAGAGGTTTATCTGCAATAATTAAACATTTTCTACCCCAGAATTTCTTTTTCCGTTGATGAAGCTAGAAGTGCAATTCACTTCAGCTGGAAACGCACTTCCAGAAGGTCAAAAAATAAACTGGTGTCATTTCCTTCACTTTCTATTAAAGATGCATCAAACTACCCATGAACATTCATACTGTATATCATTGAACATGAATGGGCCCAATGACCTGTACAGAACAAGGGTATTGAGCAACCTATTAGACGTGCTGACAGAAATACAGTATTTGGGTCATATAATACAACATAAAAATAACTACTTCAAAGTTACACTAAAAGCTAACTTAAAACTACAGACAACTTTTATCCTTCACAAGTCATTTTTCTGATAGAGAAGGATAAATATATTTTTGTTGTGGTTACCATTATATTTGAATGCAGTCTTGAAATCTGTCTTATAGCATTGTATAGGCACAACGTCTGTTTAGAATCTAAAAATAAGAATGCATACCATAAGTATTGTTTGGTCTTGCTTTGTTTAATTTTGCCTTTTTTTTCTACTCGAGAAAAACATTCTGAGTATTTAAACTGTCCAATTGAGCCTTAACTTTCTTTTTCGTAATGCATTTGCAGATTAAGTAGCAACCTGATATCAGGAAAAATCTAGTTTTCTCATCATTTACAACAGAAAAGTCATATGGAAAAAAAATGACAAAAAAAAAGCCAATAAATGTTCTGCACTATACAATAATTTTTCATTTAAGAAACTCTTTCATGTCAAAATATCTCAAACTTTACAAATCTGACTGCTAAAGGACATACTTGAATGAATGAATTTCCTGAAAACAGGAAATCTCATTAAATGTTGCTAGCAGCTTCAAATCATTATGAATTTTCCAATACAGAATCTGAAAAATATATTAGTTTTCCAATAATCTAGTCAGATGTCTCTCATCACAACTAATTAAGAAAGTATAACAGATTACCCAGTCTCACCATTCTATGAAAACAAAATCGTGTTTGGTCAGTTCTGCTAACAGTTGAATGCATTGACAAGTGCGAAAAGTCACAAAAATAATAGAATCATAGATTGGTTTGGGTTGGAAAGGATTTTAAGATCACATAGTTNGTCCCGTCACTGTACTCCCTGATAAAGAGTGTTTCCCCATCCCTCCTGTAGGCCCCCTTTAGGGGGAGGAAGGCTGGAAGGCTGCTATTAGGTCTCCTTGGAGACTTCTCTTCTTCAGGCTATACTACTTCAACTCTCTCAGCCTGTCCTCATGTGGGTGCTCCAGTCCTCTGACCATTTTCGTGGCCCTCCTCTGGGCACACTCGAACAGGCCCACATCTCTGGGGCCCCAGAGCTGAAGACAGTACTCCAAGTGGAGTCTCACAAAAGTGAAGTAGAGGGGGAGAATAATTTCTCTCAACTTGCTGCTAATGTTTCTTTTGATGCAGCTCAGTGTACCGTTGGCTTTCTGGGTTTGAAGCACACATTGCCAGCTCATGTTGAGCGTCTCAAATGTCAAAACTTACCTTTCTGTGGGTCAGAACTCCCTTATTGGAAACTTCCAAACTTCCAAAACAGACCTACAAAAAGTTGCATGAGTCTTTATGTCCACAGCAATTCTTTGATTACAATCATAAATATTTCTAGTTACCAAGTCTAAATAAGGTATTATTTTTCTGTAAGTGTCAAACTCAGAAGCTTTCCTGATACTCCTGAGACCTGAACCATCTCAGACTTTCAGGGTCACAGTTCTGGGGACAGCTCCATTAGCTTTACACAAATGTCTCTCAGATATAACCTGCAGGCAACAGGACAGGGCATAATTGGAGCTGCACTGTCTTCACCATCGGCAATAAGGAGCATGCTGGAGGAAATCCAGATGAAATTTGTAGGGTTGGCAGTCAGGCTGGTTTCCCCCAACAGAATAACAAAATCCACATTACTATTATTTTTATTACTACTGTTATACAGCTAAGTAGTGCTATAGCTAGCAGAGCCCCATATACCTCGGTGTGTTAGGCACAGAATTGGTAAGACAGACAGATCACACTGACAGTTGTGGCAGAATCGCCCTTTAAGCCTAGGCAACGGGCATCTCTCAGTATCTGAATTGCAAGATCACATCAGAACTACGAAGTCTGTTTAGAGGCATAAAATTAATGGCCATACAATTCTGAACTCCCATACAGTCCTTGGCAGCATACTTCTTACAAAATTAAAAAACAAACAAACAAACAAAAAGCTGAGGCAATAAAGGCATATGCATTTTTAACATGCCCATAATATGTCTTCACGCAGAGGTTCCAAAGTCATAATCACTTAAAACAGGATGACAGGGGGAAGATGCAACTCTAAGTGAGATTCAATTATTCATGGCAGCATTTGGAGTCATAAGCAGGACACCAAAGGCCCTCAACCAGAAACAGTGTGCAATTACTGTTCTAGCTCTGTTTTGCCACCATCTCCTGTACATGACCCATGTGTTTAAGAGACTTCAGGACTGGATGCAATAAGAAGCATATGCTTTCTATTGCTTTACGCACTTGTCCCTACAGGCTAGAGAGCAGTGTGGTCACTGTGCCCAGCTATTTGGTGCTGAAGTCCCACCCTTCAAGTCCAGGGCAGCAGAAGGTAGCTATCGTTCAGTGCTGCAGAAGGGCTCTTTTGCCCCTCTTCAAAGGTAAAAGTATAGTTGGTGGATAAAAAAAAGATGATTAGGAGGACACATGAACATTTCTGTGCAGCTAAGGCTGAATGCATCTCAGTATTTCAAACACTTGGCAAAAAGGCCTGTAGAAACTTTGCCCTCACTTATGAAGCAGTCTCCCATCTAATAAGCACAAGGCTACAATAATAGGATGCCTATTAATGCAGTATCAATAACAATAATAATTGCGTTGATAAAGGAGACAGTTCTGTAACAAATGTTATGGTGATTAATTTTTCAGAACTTTCCAAAGGCCATTTCAGACCATTGTCTTTATATATTATGAACACTGCATACATGTCATCATTGATCTTTTTTTAATTTACAGCTTTTGAAATATTTATGGCTTAAATCAGCAGCAGACGCAAAATATGCATGGAAAAGATAGCACAAGGGACACTTGTGACACATTTTAGAAGTGTTGCATGGATAGAGCTACAATTATTAAAAGAGTAGCAAGACATGAAGATACAACAAAAGTGATCACACTATGCGAGAGAAAGAAGTATTTTGCAAAATATCTAAAAGGAATAATTCTAAATCTAAATGAAGCTTTCCTTTCTTCTACATACCATTCATTTCTGCCCTGATAGCAATTTTCCTGATTAGTAAATGGCTATCCAAAACAACAGATTTATTTAGAAAGACAGACAATGGAAATGGATAAACGAGCAATGCAATGAGCCAATATATCTGTGTCATGTCTCCCTGTTCAGGAATCACTAGCTGCCATCCTGGCTGCATCCATACAGATGCTATTTAGTTAATATCAAGAACAAATTTATCACTCAGCAATAATTTATCCCCTCAGAAACTTAAACCTCGAAATGGCTTTTCACTGACTGGCAGGATAGATTATTCAAAGTCCTTCTCTTCTGTCTGCATTGAACATAATTTTTTTTTCAAAAAGCTTGAGAGAAAGTGGCCATTATTTAAAGGTCAGTTTTGGAGAAAATTAATGAATATAGTTAAGAATCCTGAAAATCATCTAAAACAAACATGAACAGAAAAGATGGACTGTTAGAGACAAGGTGGGAACACAGTTAAGATCCACTGCTGAATATAAAAACTCACTGGGTCTCTCAGTGGCCATTTAAAATCATTCTAGCCATTTTCAGCCCTTCAAATGACCAAAACCAGCATCTAGAGTGATATTGTGTGTGTGTATGTGCATGTCTGCGTTTCTGGGGGAGGAGTAAAACTTGAAATCACAAAATTGAGGTTAATTTATTTTGCTCTCATTTAATTTGACATTTTTCTAAGTGGGACAGACAGTGCCCAATGGGTAGAACAGAACCTGCAACCCATAAAATTTCAGCTAATTCAGAAGAAAATCTAAATTCTCCTTATCATGAAAACAACAGTGTTTTAAATGTTGGCAAATAGAATTATTTATCAACAGTTGCACGACCTCACAGAATGAAACCCAATTCAGCACTATTCTCAAAGAAACCATATCCCTTTCTTTAATGCAAAGATGGGAATGAAAATGAGTACTGTACTGACTGATAAAGGGGAGGTATTGCTTTCCAATAAGGTAAATGGTACAAGCCTGATCCCAGAGTAATTTGACAGAAAACTGTTTTGCCTAGTAACATGAAAAGGACGTTGTGTATGGAGTCTCTTCCCATTGATTCATTCCTTCTTTTCAGGCTCCAGCGCTGCTGGAACAGATTGTCTCCCCTAGCACAAACCCAAGTGACATCTGATTCACCCACTGGCAGCCATTCAAGCCTATCTGGACAAGCAGGCCTACATGAACTGGGGACTTCAGGTTTTTTCCGTAGCGTTTATCAGCAGTTTTCATGCTGTTGAAACAATCTTGGCAGCACCTCTCACAGTAATCCCTCACCCCTCTGTGTCACCGCTGTCTGGAAACACAGCTCTCCTTACTTCTAGGTGCGTTATCGCAAAAGACTTGGGCCTAGGAAGGCTGTGCAAATGATCAGTTAAACTGGACTTCTCAGATGATTCAGGTGATGTCTGAAATCAATGTCCTGTAAAAAACGAATATAATTTTTAAAAATACAATTAAGTTAACTAGCTGCCTATTTAACCTTAGCATTTAAATCCCCCAGGGGCTTGGAGCCTGCAAATGGTAAAGCACTCCAAACATCACCTAAATACATTTCCTCTGGGTCCTAGTCATGTCTCCAGGTGTCAGGAGCCACTTTGGTGGTTCAATTATCAAAGGAAACCCAATGTGTTAAATTCATGGAAGTAATATGAGCCACATGCTTAAACACCCATAGTGTCTGGGGCAACAGTCTGTGGAATAGAACAATTTATTGTATATATGAGGGGAGGCATTTAATTTGTCTGTACCTGCAATCATACTCAGGAGCTGGATAAAAAAAATACCAGGCGAAACAAATTGTGTTAACAGTGTTCCTGAAAACATCTATGAGTAAATGTCTTAAAACCTGTTCCCTGAGGGAAGAAAAGAAACCAATACATAGCTATATATAACTATCAGCACATGGTAGCATGTTTTGTATCGTGAATTCCCATTTTCCAATGAAGGCTCCTAAGAATAAAGCAAATTAAGACCAAACCTAGGAACTTTGGGGAGTCCTGGAAATAACAACCTATTTTAGGCATTTATTAAAGCATTTATCTATTTGATACATAAGCAGCAGTTCTTCAAAGCCAGTCTGAAACACTGCAACAACCAAGACATAAGCAACTTTAAACTGTACCAGACAAACTCATTCAAAATTACAAAGGCTGGATGAAAAAAATCACCATAGGTCAGTGCAATGTCAGAAAAAGAGGAAAGATTTTATATGCCTACACTGAAAGATGCCCATGCTCAACATACATTAAAAAATAACTTCACAGTTCAGCAGCCTGTATACCAAAGATGACCAAAGCCCAAGAATGAAACCTACTTGAAAAAGATTCCTATTGCTGTTCCTGCAATTGCACATTAACCATCTTTTTGATAACATTAGTAGTGAAAGAGCTGAAAGAAAAGAGGTACAGTAAGTCCAGCCTTCAAAGTAGAAAATGCTTACTTGTTAAACAAAAGATAGGCAGTACATACAAAAACTCTCCTTGAAAATAACCCTTAAACTCATTAATATTGTGCATCATGTAAAGATCAGTGGAACATGCAAAAGGGTTATGGCAATACTCCTAGTGACAGGAGGAATTGAGTAGTAAAATTCTATTTAGTTTTCAATAAGGAATAAATTATTTCCAAGATTAAACAATGGAGAGAAAATATTTTTTTTACCTACCAGTACAATTCTCATCATCATTTGAACATTACTGTTAATTAATCTGGTAGTATTCCAGATTCAAAGCTCATCAGATTTCTCCTATTACTAATCATTAAGGGCAGATCAACTGGTCCTTCCAACCTTTGAAAAGATACAGGAAAAAAAATGCAAACATTTATCTTTATATGTTAAATACACATGATAATGTAGACAATATTTTGGGGATGAATCTGATGGAGTAACTCTGCTAAATATGACAAAATATTTATCTAGTAGTTACATAAAGATGAATAGCCAATGTGACTGTGTGGTGTAGTTCCTTGCCATGTCAATAGCATTCTTCAGCAGTTGTAACTACACACCACTTGCATGCAGTATTTCTGTATTGAAAAGGGAGTCCTTAGATGATGGATAGCTTATGAAAGCATGTTTACTAAATCCTCTCATTTTATATACTGCCGTAGCAGTCCCTTCAGCATGGAATCAAACACTTCTTCTTTTTGCTGTAATAGGAACCTCTACCCTATTTTCCTCTTTGTACAAAAGTTACATTCTTAATCAAAGCCTTCTTTCACTTACCACAGTAGTAATTTAGACTATGAATTAAGCATACCGTGTCTATGTATATAACATATATAGATATGTCGACTTAAAGAGTGCATCTAGTCTGAAACTGGGACACACTGCTATCCTTCATCTGCATACACAGAATTTTTTTAATGTCTGATCTCATCTCACCTTACATAATTTCCTGATATACTTCCCACATCAATTAAAAAATAAAATCTTCTGTGTTTTTTATAGTATAAAAGAACTTGTGCTATAAGGCACAATCACAGTACAAATATGACATAATTTAATATAATATCTCCATTATGCATATAATTTAATATTATATATTAAACATATGATCTTATATAAAAGCCTGCGGAAATTAATCATTAATCATCTTCACAGCTTAATTTTATGCATGTGGGAAACTTGTTCGGATTTGTTATATGTTACTGCTATAAAAATAGATTGCCCTGGCATGCATTCAAATACAAGCATATATTTTCATCATTTAATATTCAAGACCTGGCTACATACTTTGTGTATGCTACTAGTGTGGCTCTCCATGCTGCGCCATTGAACAAACTTCCAAGTGGTAAGGAAGCAAGCAGGCATCACCAGAATGTGTCGTTTCTATTGCAGTTTCAGGTGTAATTATGGTCTGTGTACATGTGCACGTATTTACAGGATATCAAGCATTATGAGAACATGGACTATAATTTCCCAGTTTTTAGTGGAAAATGTCCTTTATTTGAGCTTTGTATACAGTCAAGCTCTATGACAGAAACTTAGACCTTAGTGAAGATAAGCTTCAGGGAAGTTGTACAGTAATTAGCAAGTACAAGAGCTAGTTCCATGGGGAATTCAGAAGTAAGAGCTTTCCTGCTGGGATAAATAGTGGCAGTATGGAAATCAGAATGTTTTGTTATAACACTTGATGCTATTACAATCAGTCCCTGCTGAATTCTCTCACATGGAAATGAAATTCTTTTGTGTAGTGACTGGCACAATTAAGAAATGTCTAATGTCACCATAGAAGCTTCAAGTAATTGTTTACATGAGAACTTTAAAAAAAATCATAATTGCATTAAGAAACAGTTTCCCGACCATCCTAAGCAAGCAAAGTTCTCACATTTTTGTCTCTTGCACTGTGAATAAATATTCTAAATAAACTGGACATTTGTAATACGCAGCAAACAACTTGATGTCATTTCTTATTACTGTGGTCTATGGACAGGTATAATAAAAATATGCAGACTTGCCAGAAAGCCGGTATATTCTGCCCCTAGTCATATACACCTCTTTGCTTACTCTGTATAATTAGTACACAAAAAGAAATTGTTGTCAGGTTTCTTATTCACTTGCTTTGTTATAAATATCAGTTGGAACAACAAGATGAATTAGGTTTTACACAAGAAAATAAATAAAAGCACTAGTCTTTAAATGCAGAAGAATCATTCTGCAGCCATTCAACAGCCATTACACTCTACCTTGCAACAACCATGAAAAAGTTGATTTGACAATACGAATGTGTTTTGCATAACCTATAAAGAACATACTAACAATTTCCTTCAATTAGCAAAGTGAAGTTGATAAACAGCAAGAGGCTGAAATTTCTTTTTAGGCCAAATGTAAATAATTGCAATTTGATTAGAGCTCTGTCATAGTACAACTTCATTTTATGACACAAATGTAATTTGACCACATTTTTAATGGGAATACTCATTGGACAGGATGTCATGAACCATGCTACTTTTTATCACTATTAGAAGATTACATTAGCATCTATACAAAAGCAGAATGGTGAGACTTTTCTTCGAGCTCCTATTTCCCATTATGACAACTTTATTAATAAATTAAGAAGTTTTTTCAAGTGGAAATTAAAATTCCAGATCCGACTATAAATTAAATCACTCTGTAATACAGTTTAACAACACAACACTATTTTTTGTGGCATATAGTTACCTAAAAGTCAAGCAAATGGTCACACATGCACACGTTTGTGTGTGTTTCTATGTGTGCAGGCCCATGTGCACATAACACATTATCGTGGATCAGAGGAAATGATTCCTTATTCCACCTTAATTCTGTATAGATACTTGTCAGCATTCCAAACCACTTTCATTTTAGCAGAAATGAAAGCAAGGTTTGTGTCTGCTTCAGAGGAGTCCAACTCAGAACAGGCTTTGCAGACTTGGGTTCAGAAGCATGAGCAGAACAGTGTCGCTAACACTGTACTGATCTAAAGAAAAGGTTGTCATTGAGTAAAGAATTCATGACTATACATGGCTTTTTGACTAGATCTATAGACATAATTGATTTCCTCAAATATGTAAAGTATTTAGGAAAAGAATGCAGCCTCTGGTGAATCAGAGCCAATGTGCTTCATCTAAACAATGTTACTTAAAAATAATAAATTAACTGGAGCTGGAAAGTGTCCACAACTCTCAGCTCAGTGTTCTTCCAAGTGATGGTGAAACCAATCAGAAGAACTACTGGGCCCCATCAGGAACAGACCCACCTGGAGTGGGGAGAGGAGGCAGAGAGGTCCGAGGGGACTCCAGTGATGCCCTACCCCAGCCCCACCTGCATTAGCATGCTTCATACCACTGCACAGCATTAAAACATTACACTGCTGACAGTGTAGCAGGAGTCTGTGGGTGGTATCAGTCACGGTCAATGCACCAGGGTTGAACACTGTGCCATGCGAGATGGGCTTTGTGGTTACACTTATTAGGGTAGGGAAGATTACCCGTGAACATGATATTCTCTTACTAAAAGAGGTGAATGGGAGAGAGAGGGGCGGGCAGGATGCCTGGGTTTCCTGATGATGATGTCGTCCTGCATGTTGTGATAAAGCAGCAGTTTCCTTAGAATCGTTCTGCCATGGTGATGTACTCACAATGTCATAGCAATTTGGCTTTTTTCACAAAACACGGGTGTAGAATAATTTAGTAAGGCAAAACAAGACAGCTTGTATAATAATCTGTCATATGAATGGCTCTGCTGCTTGCTGTACTAGCATAGGTTAACTCCAATGAGTTCTTGGCGGCTTTGATTGTTACCCTCTTTTTTTATCACAGCACCTTCCCTGACATCAGAGTGTCTGTTACACTTTACTTCACCTACATCCATAGATCTCTTTTCCCCAAAATTCACTGTTTCCATTACCTGTGCCCACATAACTTACCTTGCTTTGGCAGAAGGGAAAGAATACACAGCCTCCTCCTCGTGAGGTAATCAGTGGTGCTTCAAAGATAAGCCAGCCAGCAAAGGCTTGTAAATAAGTGTCACTTCTGTCTTCGACAGCCCTCCATATGTGACATTTGGAATGCTTTTAGTCTCAATTGACCTGACCTGAGGGAAAGCTGTCAAGAAGCCTCTGCTGAATTGGAGCTCCTGAGGTTACCACTTATGCCACTCTGCTTCTCTTTTATAAATACTAAACCCTTCTTAGGCTTTATTAAGATGTTATCTACATCATGGATGAACTCTCTAATCAATGATCATCAAAAGATGAACACATCTTTGCTTAAAAGGCAACTATGCAAGACTAAACTAAAGCACTAATGCTGCAGATTAAACTTTGGGATGACCATATTTCTAACAGAGCATTTGGCTTACATAGATGTAGTGAAACACTGACCAGGAACTTCTACAGAAACAGAACAGTGACAGCTACTGAAACAGCTCTGTAGCCAGCAGTTTCTACGGGGCATACGCACAGCGTTTCTGTCAGCAGGGTGAGGCAGGCAGATCCTTACAGAGGAAAAGCTTATCCATCCTTTTGAAGAAAGAGTAGGCAAGGGAAATGTTATATTCAATGCTACATAACAAATTAAAACACTGATTTCAAACATCATTTTCTACCTATAACCCTTTTTGGGTTTTATTTATCAGATGTTTCATCTATGATGAGGTATAAAATAAAGACATGTAAAAATAATTATCTTGATGGAATTAAAATAACACAAGAAAAATACAAGAAAAACATAACTTTATCAGTGTTCTCTTGTAGATTGGTCATAAAGTCAAAAATATTTATCCCTTCCAAGGTATA
This sequence comes from Syrrhaptes paradoxus, assembly GCA_013400615.1. Classification (NCBI taxonomy): domain Eukaryota; kingdom Metazoa; phylum Chordata; class Aves; order Pterocliformes; family Pteroclidae; genus Syrrhaptes; species Syrrhaptes paradoxus. Next base: position 31,411 of record VZTO01001908.1, read on the forward strand.
TCCAGGAGTCTGTCACCATTTTTTCAGAAATACCACATACGTATCATCTCTTAAGTTTAAGCTTGTGTGGTTTGTGATAAAGTCCAGAGGTCAGTCACTTTCCAGACTGGTGGTCAGTAGAGCAGGACTTGTGCACAAAGGAATGGGGAAAAGTTCCTGAAGCTCTTTGTCACTGTCAGAGCTTAGTGACATGTAATTGTGTCAGCCTGAGCTCCACAAGCACCACCTAAGTCCGTGCAGCTCAGGAGGTCTTAGTTGAGACTCCTGCTCAAAGAAGGGCCAGCTTCAGATCAGACCAGGTTGCTCAGGCCTTTATCTTCTAAGGATGGAGACTACACAACCTATATACCTATATAACTAAAAGAAATACAATACAGATTTTTGTATCTCTGTGTGTGTGTATATATATGAATGACTATATTCCATTGGTACCAAGAGGTAAAAAAGCAGCTGATCATGTCAAAAACGTTTGGATATCAGGTAGTACGGGATAGATACTAGACAGGGCTGTGATCTAAAATTAAAATTCATTGTAAAAGAGGCAATTAAAGGTCAGGTTTGCTTCCTCATGCCATAGACAAAACCGTGCCCTTAAAATAAACTTAAATACAATACATAAATGTTAAATCTATTTGACTTCTGATGGCACTATACTCCTGATGAGAAAATAACTTCAGAGTCAGGATCTTTGAAATGTAATGGTATGAGCTCAAAGGCATTGATACCAAAACTGTTGCTTAATTGCTGCATTTCTCTAACTCTTCACTGCCAACTTCGACAAACATGCAAATTTACTGTTTCATTTAATAACTAAACTACAATAATATTGAAAATAATACTATATACAAATATACAAATGAGTGATACACAGTGATACTGCCCCCCGACCCGATGATAAGCACTCGGCCTGTTCCTGGCTAATGATCCCAGAACACAGAGAGTTGATCCCAGAACAAGGAGAGTCCTGAAACCACACTCACAATTCCCCCAGGTGGGAGGGGGATGTACCACTCCTGGAGGCACTCACAGACCAGAGATAACAGTCCAAGCGTCCCAGACCAAGAGCTGACCGGGGCCTGGGAGGGGGAGAAGGCCTTGGGAGAGCGATCCAGAGCCAGAAGAGACCAAAACTGAAAGGGCCTCAGAACCAAAAGGAAAAGGGACGATCCTCCGGAAGGGTCCTCACCTATATACTGGGCATGACGTGTATGTTATGGAATAGATTATTGGTCACTCTGGTTCTCAATCTAGTAACTTCAATCTAGTACTTCCACCAAATAAAGAAATCTAACCATACCACCAGAAAACATCCCATAGGCTAGAGCTAAATCCTTGCTAGGTGCACTTAAGTTTTAACTCAGAATAGAATGGAGACTGATTTATTCTAAATAATTTTTCTGTTCCTAAAAATTTTGACTCCACATCCATGATGAGGTATTACTGCAATTGATAAAAAACACCACAATAGCAGCAAATAGTTATGCTAAAAAGGTCTCACTCATGGTGAATCAAGCAGTAAAGGGAATGGGCCATGAATTTGCATGCAAGTCAGTAACTAGGCATTTTATTTGTGTGTAACAATTATTCAGTTTCAAAATAATCTGAGAACTTCTACCCAAGACTAACTGCTCAAACAAGAATACAAGGTGATTGATTACCCTGTAAAAATTACTTAGTGATTAATAATTCCAGCAAAAGTTACTTTTGTTGTTATAAGGGTTATACCTTCGGCCTTCTCTCAAGCCCTAACAAAGATGGGTTTTGCCCTGCTGCAAAACTCTACTATCTCTGAAGGTTAACCAGCACTGGACAGTAAGTAGGTGAGAAATTAATTCAGCCTTGGTGTTCTGTCAGAAAACACTTGGAACTGCTGTCTTTTGTGGTAAAAGAATTTAAATCAAGTGGGCCTACATGACTTCAGCTGTAGCAGCATGCCAAAGCAAGAAAAATTCTTTGAAAAAAGGACAGTCCCAGGCTACAGGGCAGAAGCAGGGTGGTTGACCATAAATTTGTATTTAAATTCATACCAGAGACCAACAAGTAGGCCAAGAATGAAAGCTTTGTGTCTTTTTCCTTCTTTAGTGAGACACTACCTTTATATAAGACTCCAACCAGTTTTGAGGACTAGCACAGAATTCCAACCTTAAGGAAAAACCGAAAGGTAACAGGCCTGACATCTTCATCAAACAAGCTGTAACTTCCTAATCAGCTGTGGACAGCAAAATCCGACCAGATTGAGAATGCAATGATGAGATGACCAGAAAATGTGGGCCTAAAGACCTAGTTGTCAGTTACAGTTATTAATGGGAAACTGTTGTTCAGTCTGAAGGGCTCCTGTTACTTCTGCCAGCTTGTCAGCTGATGAAACCATACTTTTTTAATCATCTCAGTTTTGTCTCGGTATGTCCAGTTCCCTCTTTTTTGTGCTCTGATCTTGGTCAAACTCTGGCTGAAGGACTGAGGCTGAGGGATCTAAGCCTACAGATCAGCAGGCTGTGTTACAGCTGCCCCATACGAGCTATCCTGGCCCCCAGGTACTCACTATTTTGGAAGAACAAAGTCGCATAACACATAGTCACGCTGTGGCACGCTACAGACCCTTAGGAAGAGGAGCTACTGCCCACAGCCACTCAGTCAGATGTTCCTGGGGCAAAGTGGCTCAAGACCAGCCTCATCCACTCCTCAGAAACCACTTGCAAGACAACAGTGCCTGCATATAAAGTGTTGCTGAACTTGCTGAACTTACTCAATAGGTCTAGTCTGTCTCTGAAAAGTGCCCCTCATTATGACCCATGAAAAAATACAAGATTATTCTAGCAAACCTTTCTTAATACCTGCATGGCTTTTTAAAAGGCAATAAAAGTGTGCATCAATTACTTCATGTAGTGATGAGCAGAACAGTGCCTGCAAGCTTTCTCCTGGGAGACAAGCTGTTAAGAAGAAATTGTGTAAATGCTTGGACCCAAGGATGCTATTCACTGAGACTACATCTGCCACTTTTGCTCCAGCGTGGCCTACTGTGTCTCTTAAGCAATGCAGTCTTCTACTCCTTTCTCTCTTAACAAAGGCGCAAAAAATACAGAAGACTATGTAGGGACGTGCTAAAAAAATATGATCCAAGGTATACCTCTTATTTAGTCTGGGTTTCCAGGCTGTTGGCACCTGTAACACAAACAAAGCTGTGGGTGATGAGAGTCTTTTCTCTGTCGTCCTGTCCCACTGCTGGCAGCAGCCTCGCTCTGCTGGGTCTCATCACACTGATATCTCTGAAAAGTGACAGTTCTCCTGGCTGGTGTAAAAAGGTTTTATCTCCAAGGAATAAAGGGTAGTCTCAGTTTTGTTTTGACTTCAAATCCTAAAAATGTGAATCAACAATGTGACTTCACAGCACAACAGAATTCTTAAAATACATACCATGATTTAGACAAGCAAGTTGGTTAGCAAAGACAATTCCATAACATGAACAATGCAGGTTAAATGGTGGTTTTATCAATGTCATGTATTAGATGCACTATGCTTGGATTCAAAATGATGCAGGAAACTTTTAAGGAACAAATGAGGACCTAAAGAGGCATTTTCCACCTAAGCAGTTGGCTTGACATTTGTATTTCAGAGTGAACATTGCATTTCTTTTCAGGGATAAAACATCTCATATATTGTAGCTGATTCAATATTTGAAAGATAAGTTGATGTCTGAAGATATAAAGACATAAAAAATTCAACTTATTATTAAAATATTTAAGAAAAAAGGTTATTTCATAACACATATTTTGTAGCAAAATGTTAAAAATAAAATGTCCAGTGCTGAGTCAAAAAAAATTAGATATTGATGACTGGAACAATGATCCTTAAAATAAATACTAAGCAATTTTATTTCAATAATTAAAACAAAACCATCCCAAAGTCTTTCTGCTGTTATGTTCTAGCTTTTATAAATCCCATCTCCTCAACAGCTAATTAGTGTTTCTTATTCCACAAGGGTTTTAAGCACTTGCTGAATATTGTCTCACATAGCCTTTAAAACCTTCACAGCTTACTGATGATTAAAGATTGAAGTTGTCTCTTTATTTTTTATTTCCAGGTCACTGGAATTTTGGTTTTGACTCAATTTTTGTCACAGCCCCAACTTGCAGACTACCTCTAGCCAAAACTCCTACAGATATCACCTCCCATATGTAGATGTGAAAGCTCTGACACTGATGTGGGAAAACTTTTCAGACCACAGCAGTAAATAATTTGCCTATAAGCCATGAGTTACTAGATTTGCTATACTGATGTTTCTCCAAACTTTTTCTCTCCATCATGAGAATGAGGATGTTTCTTCCAAACTCTAACCACCTGTTCAGTCACATGGCAGAATAAAAACTGATTTCTCTTAGTAACTTTCTCTGCAAACCGCATTTGGTGCAGATGGTAAGATATTCACTGTAAAACCTGGTGGCAACTTTTATGTTGTAAAGGGATACACTGTATTTTTCCAGTAGAAACCAGCAGAAGTATGTGGCAGAATGGTGACAGTAATTGCTTTCAGCTCTAATTCCTTCTTTGTGTGACATCTAATTGCTGGTGCCTAGCTTGAACACTACAGACTGCCTGGCTTTACCCGAAAGAATATAGGCAATGAGGTGCTATTGGCTTGTTCTGATGCACTTCTCTTCCACCATAAGATGGCAGGCATAGTACATAAACTTTCAATAACATATTAAAACTTACAATTATTAGAACAATATATATACGATGTTCACTACTGTTCTTACTGCACGAACCAGAAAAAAATGGTCTCACGGTACCATTATCTGCGACTGCATTCATGGCATGCTATTAGTTCATCATTACCGCTCTTTCAAAACAACATGACTTGGCAAGAAAAAAAATTAATAAACATTTGATCAGGCATAAAATGACTGTATTTTTGGTTAAAGTGCAGAACAATAGCACAGCATAGGTATGGTATAGCTTTTGTTTTTATTCAGCAATTTAGTATGCTGTAGGTATAAATGAGAGACTTAAACCAAGCATCAAATCTGAACCTTTCAGACGTTAATGTGATGATAGCTGTGTTATTATGAGCATAATGATTTCTAGTGCACACAAGAATACATAGGTGTCATGCTGGGAAACCAATGATCTGGCTCTCATTCTGACTGCAGGCAAAGAATATCTCATCAAAGCTATAGATTTCATGAGTCTCTTCCCAAATTTAAAACCCTTAAGGAAATGGCTTTCATGGTTCAACAGTTTTAAAGGGTTGCTCTTACTTGGTTTTGTAACAAGGAAATTAATAGTTCTTCCAAAACAAATCAGAATTATGCCATAGCTGCACGCATTTTCATGTTGTTGCCTTCAGCATTTTCCTTCCTTCACCAGATAACATCGCTGCAGAATCCACACTGAATTCACCGTGGGGAAACATTTATTACCTGCTACGATTTTGCACTGTAGCGTTAGATAGGTGATAGAAGTAATTTACTCATTGCTATGTAAAAACTGTTTTCTTTAGGTCATGTGAAATAGAGTCAGTTTCTAATCAACCTTCACTTTTTACAGAGTAAAACCTATCCAGACTAATGTCAGGGAGAGTTAGTTTCTGTAGCGTGATGCAGAGCAAGCAACCAAGAGGTAGATGCCTTATGGGACTGCGATAACAAGGAAGTCCTGAAGTGATATACTTCGCTGTCAGTGCGTTTTTTTTTTCCATTAAAAATTCTGACGGTGCAAATATCGAAGCTCCTGAGAAGGAATAATGTTATTTAAATCATTTTCTTAATTTAAAGGTATACAAATGTTTTCTAATTAACAGAAAATTAATTCTGTGTTAGGATTAGCTGTTTATGTCACATTTCGTGCATATAATGCACTAGAGCTAGTGTTGTTGAGGAGAAAAATGAGCACCAAATGTCCAGTGTAGCAATACGCTTCAATATATCATTAACAAAATAACAAGAATTTTCATTTTAACCAGTAAGAAGTTACATATATACTGGGATTAAAATATATATAAAAAGATATATTTCCTTTTGTGTAGAACCCTTATGATTACACATTTTAGATCCAACTATTTCAATGCCTGTGGAGCTGCAAACAGGAGATTAACAGGATCTGTGTCAAAAGTAGCATTGCCTTTTTTGCTCATGCCAATCATTTGGAGTCCTATCTTTAAAGTGAGAATGTAGCACTCAGAATAAGATTCCTTATATTCAGTAATATTCTAAGGAAATTCCTTTTAACTAGGGGCAGACTATTGCACATCTTTCTACAATACAACATAAAACACACTCCCCTAAATCAGAAATGTTACTCTGTTGGTGATTGACAAGAACTTCCACAACTCAAATTGCTGACCCCCATACGAGGGAGTGGTGCAAAAGCTTAACACGAGTGGAAAGGTCAGACATTATTTTCTAAGAACAAAAATTATAGTAACAGACAACATTTCTCTTATCTGAGGGTGAAGCAATTGTAATAGAAAACACAGTGTTGAAGTCCACAAAAATCCTTGATAGACCACTGTTCCACTGGAGCAAACATAGAGGACTGAACAAAAACTAATAGTAATTGATCATAAACTGTACGTAAAGCCGTAAATTTGCTTTAATATTAAGAAAATGACAGTTTATTCTCAAGCATGGAAAACATAACTATCCCTTAAGGCACCCTAAAATAGCTATCTCTAGCAGAAACAAGAAAACCATAATTCCCAACTGGGGAATCTCAAGCCTAGCAGATTATGATAACAGTGCTGATTATTATTATTTTGCAGTGAAAATCTCTAAATTCTGGAGTCTGAATTTTGAATTAAATAACTTAACCAAGGGACAGTTTTCTGTTTATCAACTCTGACTGTAGACTTCTGGTGACATATGCTGGATTTCTGAAAAATGAGTTACTTAGAAGTATGATTCAAAGTAATTATAATTTCATGTTAAATTTTTAAGAATTTAGAAAAGATACAGAAGTACTCCTTTTAAGGTCATCAGCATTATGCATCAAATAGAAGCTTCTGTATCCTTCAACGTCTGAACCATTATTCTCACTCAGGTGTTTGAGAGCCAAGTAATGTATTTTCATACAAAACCTGAACACCGAATAACCATCTTTCTCATCTTATGCATCCGTACACTCCCAGGCTGTCACAGCTCAGACTCAGAGCAAAAGGACAAATCTGCTGCCATGGACTGAACGGAAATACATTATTTTGCACAAATAAGAGCCTATCTGCTAATTTCAGACAGGATAATTTGTGTGAATAAACCCAAACACCAAGTGCACTGGGGGTGGGGACAGGCAGAGAGGCCAAGACATGGCCCTAATCCACCCCATCTGAAACTCCACCTGCCATTAACCCACCTTTGTGTAAGCCCTGCATGAAACCTCATTCTCTCATCTTTTCTTACAAGTTACTTGTTCTGTCCTTCAAAATTCAGAGGCTTTTCAGCCCTTTCCAATGGCAACCCTGCCTCTTCTTCAGATTCTGTTGAGTACTAAGCTCTGAGAACTGACCTTGACCTTCCGGGTTAGCCTGAAAAAAAGGAAGAAGGTTCACTTCATTCTTGTCTCCCCTGTGATCCTACACAATACTGTGCAGAGAATGGTCCATAAGGTCCTGCATGGTAAATCTGTGCTTTTGTCTTTCCTGAATATGTCTCTTCCACTGCAGTGAAGTCAAAATCATATTCCCCCCCTCCTTTCTGAGATGGCTACAGTGGGTGATCTGCACCAAATGGACCAATGCTGAATTTATTTTATATGCTAATTTACATGATAGCTGCATTCGTTAAAATGAGATCTAGTGTTATTAAACTCCTGTAGAGTAATTATGATTGAAATTTGTCCACGAGCTACACATATTTGAACCTCATGAACCAGAAAATAATTTATAAAAGATATTGCTTAACACAGGCATGTTGTTTTTAAAATATGTGAAACTATAATTCAAACAGACAGACCAAAATTGAGGATGAATACTATTTACAATCTGATTTAACACTCAATATAGAGAGTAACAGTAAAAATATGGAAGTGTGGGAAAAGAGGTGAACTTTTTCAATTGAAGAAGATTTATTTCTCTTAGAGCAAGATAAACCTCACTCACAGGACTCCGGTGAGTTTTGCCCTAATCCTAAAACAGAATGAAGTAAGATTTTTGGTTTCTTCACTGCAACTTGTGAAACTATCGGGCTCTAAACTTACATCTGAGTTTCTTGTACTAACTGTTCCCATTTACTGTCCTGCACAGGGTAAAAAGCAGAGGTAAAACAGAAATCACAATTACAAGTACAGGAAGAAGGGATTCTTGTTTTAGATTTTCACTACTCACTTAAAGGCCTAATGACACAGCAAGAAGCTATGCTATTCTGTTACAAAGGAAAGACTGATATGAAGGAATTGGACCTGTCTAGGATGGCCTAATCAAGACAAAAGCTTGACATTCATTAAAAGACAATGATCATGTGAAGATGGAAAAGGTTCACATGGAAGAAAATAAGAAAGTGACATGAAACCAATTAAAAATTGCATGAGGTACAAACATGTAAAACTAATTCCCTCTGAAAACACACTGTACATATCAAAAAAACCTTGCCTCAACACAGTCCTCAACAACATTTATTTTAATCATGGACCAAAAGAATTTTCAGAACTCATTTAGTAGAGCATATTTATCTAACTTTTAAGAACTGAACCTCTTGCTCAGAAATACCAAAATATCTATGAGCTATAACTATCTTTTAAGGATAATGTTACTTTGTGAAGTAAAAAAAAATTGACCTGTTTGCTTAGTAAATGTTATTAGAGATGAATAACCCATCAGCTTCCTATACTGTGTTCAAAAAGCTTTTATAATTTTATTGGTATGGTCCTCGGTTCTGATAATTCAGCTTTTAATGCAATCAAGAATATCACCAGAAGCTACTTAATTCCCCACTGCAGCATGAATTTAATTTTCAATGACTTTATTGAGAACTTTTTTTGTTAGTTTTACAATGAGAAACTATAATCACTGCTACACAACCTGCAAATATTTCAAACAAGACCGCAATCTCCTATTTTTTTGTTTTTTTTCTGTTCCAAGTTCAGCTCCTGAGATGGATTTTCTGCCCCAGCTCCATTTTCATCTTCCTGTAACAGAAAATGAAAACTCAAACATTAATCAACTTATTGAAGAAGTACACTTTTTCTACTTATGCATATATATAGAATTCTGTACAGACTTTTGTCATCTTTTGTCTGACCAATAAGGATAAAAATGATGAGAACACTCAAAATTTAAACAAGTTGATCACCTACATTTATAGTAGAAGCATAATTTAATAAGTATATATTTCACCAAACAATTTACTGGTTGGTTACATAAAGAAATAACTAAACCATACATGGACAACAAGATATTCAAACATCTGTAGCAGACAGTATGACACACCTTTCCTTTGTTCTTGACCAGAGATTTTCACTAAATTACTTTTGAATGCAAGAACTTTCATCACTGTTCTAAAAATTACTTTTGAAAAGCATCTGCTATTGAAAAATGTTTCATTTTTTTGAGACCAGATACGTTTACTTCACCATTTGATAAAAGACAATAAATTCAACTTCCGAGACACTTCATGTGCTGCAGCATCGTATTTTTGTCCCATCTAGCATATTTTCTTGACAGGTCTGCCAATTTTCCAATTACTTGTACCACCATATGTTATCTGAAGATCAGTCAGGTCTAAAATAGGAAACATGAGCATGTCAGGCAGCAGCATGCTTACAATATTCTAAGTTCAGCACCAAGAGTAGGGCTCATAATTCACTATGGGTTCCTCTGGATCTCACTGAAAAAATGAAATTACATCATAATGGCCATTTCCATAGGAATGGATACCATTCTGTGTCCAGTACAAAATCATGACCTCCAACGTATAAATTATGGAAGACACCCAGAACAGGATGTTTTGTAAGGATAATTATAATAAAGATTTAGAGTTACAAACCATATAGGAAGATCAGATGCGCAGCACAAAATAGAATAGCAACGGAAAATCTCATTAAAAAAATATGGTCTTGTATGTTACTCAATGCTAAAATAAAATCAAAAAGCTAGTTGTTCTATTAAAGAAACATACATTCCAAACCATTCTGCTTCTAAGTTGTCTCCTTTTCTGGGAATAGCCTAGGCACTGAGAAATATTTACATGGCTGACCACTAAAGGCTAAATGCTTTTTTTCTTATCTTTCTGGACTGTCATCTTTTCAATTACCTTTAAAACATATCGTGAGCCCTGTGGCTCTTTTAGTTCAGGTGAGGAAATGTGTCTGCATATGTGTGAAAACAAAGATTGTTGATTCATTGAAATTAAAAGTGTAGCATATATTCAGGAGAGTGTAATGGATAGCACACATACAAAGGTCAAACTTCTAAAGAAAATAAAGGCATGGCAGAACAGCAAACAACAAAGGAGAAGTGTTCAATTAAGTTTAGATGTACTGCTTATAGGCAACAAAGAACATCACTGAATAAAAAAAAGCCACCCACAGAAACTTTTGGCTGCTGTAGAAAAACAGCCAGGTTCCTTCATGAAGGACTCATTAATAAAAGAACAGCAAACCTGCATGTTTCTGAAGGTCCATACCTGCAGGAGTTGCATCCCTCCTGACCTCAATGCCAACTAATCCACCTTCCAAGCACAACACCTGCCATTATTCCCATGTTCCGACTTGTGCTCCCTCATACAGGGAATATAAACACTACACAGTCATTCTTTTGCCAGAACACTTGACATATTGTTTAGGGGTTCCTCTCACAGTAGATGGAGCATACAGAAATTTCAGAGACTACAGAAAAAGGAGCTGGGCCATACCTTCACTAAGCACTACAAGGGGGTGAAGCAGTATTAGGCTTGATACTGAACATCAGATTCCTGAGCCTATTTTTTGTGGACAAGAAGGTTTTATCCAGTGAAAGAGGTTTAGCAACAGAATCTTCTGGCATTGTGTAGACTTGAAATGGCACATGGATAACAAGCAGGTTATTGACGACAACCAACACGGCTTTACCAAAGGAA
>VZTO01001908.1:43034-53659 GCA_013400615.1 Syrrhaptes paradoxus
TGGAGAAGAGAAGGCTCCGAGGAGAGACCTTATAGCAGCTTTCCAGTACCTAGGGGGCTACAGGAGAGATGGGGAGGCACTCTGCATCAGGGAGTGCAGTGGGAGAACAAGGGGTAATGGGTATAAGCTAAAAGAGGGTAATTTTAGACTAGACATTAGGAAGAAACATAGGAACATAAACTTCTTTAAATTATAAAAAGTGCAATATAACTGCCAGTATACTTGGGAAAGATTTGAACTGGCAATTTAGAGCATACATATTAACCATACTCCAAGATGTGAAGACTCGCTCTTCTTTCAGTTTTCTGACAATGCAAAATTTCTATGCAATATTTATGTTTTCTTTTTTAAAAACCCAAGAGGCTACCCAATGACTGCACATAGAATACTGGATTGGTTGGAGCTTCTAATGTCATTAATAATGTTTGAATTTCAGCTAAATAGCCTATATAGCCTAATTATCAATAAATTATGCCACAAAGACTGCAGATTAAACATACTTAACATATTTATTTTACTAATTATCACCTATCATTATCTTCATTTACATTTTATGGATAGCAAAGGAAAAGCTTTTATTTTCATGTTATCTATGTTATCTATTAAAAAACACTCCATCATGGCAGTGTGTAAAGTTGCCATTACCAGTGGCTACACAGCAGATGAAATACTGCATACCAGTTTCTGTTTCACAGAAATTCAGTTCACATTATTTCTATTAATAACTCACATGTCTATTTTATGTTATTATTGCTTTTTCTTCCAGCCACCTATGACTCTGATGTCTAGTGCTTTCTGTCCTAAAAAATTCTAAAACAGAGAACAGTCATTTTGATGTTAAAATGTTCAACAATTAAAGTAGGTTTTGCCAGCAGATGTCACAAATCAAACTACTCTCTGTATCTCCTCTGACTACAGACAGCCATAGACTTGAATATTATACAGTGAATTTTGAACACACTCACCTAAAAGATGCCACAGATTGGGTGACTTGTAAGAGTAGCAAAGGGGAGTGAATCCCTCAAGACTGTACTACTACTCTGACTGCAAAAGTGCATTTAACAGCCCAAAGATTATATTCATGTTGAAATGAATTAAGTTTACTAGTCTGGCATTGTTGTTCTTTCAGACTTACAAAACCAGCAATGGTAAGTAAAGTACAAAGGCTTTATAACATGCTGTTAAACCCAGCACCCTGAATTGAAATGTCAGTTCAGGAGCTCCTTAAACCACTGATGACCGGACACCTCAACAGTGTCCTGATGATGCTGATGGACTGATGGGCCTTCCACATCATCTTGTTTCCCACAGCCTTCCCCAGGCATCCCTCCCTTTTTCCTGATGGAAACAAGGTATTGGATTAAAGAGTCCTTTAGATGTCCTATGGATGTCTTCAAACATCCTACGGACATCTGTTCACTCAAACTACTTAGTCTACACCTGGTAGCTCAGTACTAATGGGTCACAGTAACAGAACAGGGCCAAGAATTTAAAACTGAGACCCCACAATCTCCCACCTAAATAAGTGTTGGGAATTATTATTAAAAGTATTGAGGACTCAACAGGTCTGCTAAAGTTAACGGGAATACTTTGATATTTAGATGTCTTCAGGTGCCAAAAACTAAAGGTAAGATGACAACATTTAAGATCCTACTTCTGCAAATTTTGATATGACAGTTGAGAGAGACTGTCATATAACTTAATCCCCTTTAAAAGTATGTTTAAGGTCAACTACAAATGGTGCCCTGTGGAGAGAATAATGGGTCCCATGTGGAAAGTTAATTTTGTAGTAATTATTACAGAATATTCCCCTGTAGATAAATTCTGGCATGAAAGATAGAAAAAAGCCTAGAAATAGTTGTTTGGGTTTCTCTTTCTCTTTTCCCCCCTCCAACCAATTTCATTCAAAATGCCTGAGAATTTCTTTTTATTCCGCTGGTTAATGATATGAAATCTGGAAGATGTCAGTGAATTAGACAACTCTCAATTCTACACGTAACTTGATACTACTCTGTATGGAGAACAGATCACACCTCAAATAACTGTGCTAGGAAATGCACCAATTCACAGATTTGTGCATTTCCTAGCACCACACCTGCAATTTCTAAAATTGCATTACAAAGGTATACTCAATTTAAAAAAACTTGCTGTTGTGTGCTTTGCAGACTGTAACCCATACTCTAACCAGCTATATATTACAGTATGATGTAAACGAACATGTGAATAATAAGAAAGTATGCAAACCCCCAAAATATCCTACTGTAATGATGCATGACTAAGGGGTTCTCTATCCTATCACATCATCTAGAAATATCATCTCAAAAAAATATAACTCATATACTAAGCTCCAGTGAGGGTGCCCCGCTCGATTTCATCTCCTGCCTCACAGATTTTAGCTAGCATAACACCGGTTGGAAGCAGGTACAAATACTTCTAATACTCTTCAAAAATATATCAGGAAAAAGGGACCTCAGAAACTGCAAGAGCTTTTCTTTAAGTCTAGCTTTCCAATGCCACAGGCCAAATTGGGAAGAAAAAGAGTTTTGGGGCTAAAAATTGGGAGTTCAATCAGTGTCTCCGTTAAATAAGCAAGAGGTAAGCATCCAGCACTAAAATTCAAGTTATTTTTCTTCCAAAGCCTATACTATCTTATTCAAATGTATCACTGACAACCCTTATAATGAAGAGTGGTGCAAAAATACAGAGTACCAGTGGAACAGTTCTTTACCAATGGATATTAGAAGCAAACATAAATTTCTTGTAATAGATGACAGTTTTCTGTCACTGTAGTTCTGCAGTGATAAGGCAGCTGTTTGTTTCCCAAGAAAAGCAGACCCTTGCTACATGGATCATTTTCATAGTGACAGCCTTGACAAGTTTGACATTTGCTTCACGAAGTACTCTGAAGCAGCCATCAAGAAAATGTCCCTTCTGGGACCACTGGCAAGCTGACAGTTGTACCTTTTAATGCGCATCTCCATTAATTCTTACTGTCAAAGCCCACCAAATTCCTACAACGAAATCTCTGCTGATCTGGTACACTAAAATATGGAGTCTATGAATGAACTAACCATTATAATGTTATTAAACATGACATCAATTATCTGGAAGCAGCTCTCCATCCCATTTAGTTCAGTAAAAAGAGCAACTGTTGGTTTCCTTCACCGATGCAGTATATGACAGCGGGCTCTAGGTGGCAATGCAGGACTAGGAGAACTATTTTTGTAAAAAAAAAAAAAAAAAGTATATATATATATCCTCTTAAGAAGCTACAAGCAGCTGCATGTTTATCACAAACTCTTTCCTTTAACTTGCACTGGTACAAGAACTTTCAGTCTTTTTGAACTGTTTCCCAGTGTTCTGTGTTTTCTATTTCCTTGTTTCTAATTTTGATTATACAGATAAATGTACCATCGCAAGAGCCCTTACAGTAAAATTTCATTTAATGCTTAGTACAGAAGTGGAATTTCGTGCCAGATTTCAAATCTTCCATCCGTTTCTCTCCTTTTTAGGAGGCAACCATTCCATTGAGTGGTCCTTTTGGCTGTCTGCCACTACAGTTGGGACGCTCTTCAGGGCAGGTGGTGCTTGAAACCAACCATTGTTTTACAAGTTCAGCTGGTTCTCCTTGAAGAAAGTAGAGAAAAATGTTTCCTCTTTAAGATGCTGAGTCTTTAAGAGTTTAGTTTTATGAACTTTAGACTGTATCCATAAATGCTTAGATATTACAAACCTCAAATATCAACTAAGAATAGATTAAAAGCAACTTTAATTGCTAGTTAGATAGTACTGTGCCTGTATGGGATGGGCCTCCATTTCCACTCTGGTCTCGGAGTGCACACTCTCAGTAGTTTTCAAGCCTTCAAGTCTGACACTGTCCTGATTAAGATCCTTTCTAAGGCAAATTTGTCACTCAACTATAATACTTACATCTGTGCATATATAAACATTTATATGGAAACCACAAGAGCATTTTCTACTTAAGTAGCAATATAGTAATTATTTTTATGAATTACAAATTAGAACAGAAAGTTCCACTTTATATATACTCATTATACTATGACAGAATAATACTCCATACCCTAGAAATGCATATTCTAATCCAATCAAGGTGATTTTAAGTATTCCTGGTTATACACCTGCTATATTTACTATATTGTAAAAAGCAAAACTTCTTCATGTTTGTATTCTTGATACTAAGAAATAAAATGGCTTCTTCTTACAATAGCTACATGAGAACAAAAAGTGTTCAAGTCAACAACAAGGAACTAATAGAATGGGAACTGAAAGAATGAGAATTATTACAGTGGGAATTAAAAGAAAGGTTATGTCACATTCAATTTTTTTAAGCTCTGGCCACACTATAGAGAACATAATCCATTCAATTACCTTTTACACAGCATTTTCTACCTTCTATTAAGTGGTCTCCAACTCACTACTGCTTAACCTTTGATTTTAAGAATTAACATTTCTGTTTACTTCAGGGGATAGAAAACCTCCCTAGTGCAACATTCACCAAGCTAAGCTAATTTTTGATACCTCAAGTAGCAAAGTATTAAAAAAATTGGCTTAGCCATTTTTTGATACTCGGAGTCTCTTACAAGTGACGTTTAATTTCCTCCCACCGGGAATCAGGATGAGACTCATGAATCAGACTCTTTCAAACAATATTATTTCTAAGTACTCTTTAATAAATAAACCAAAACAGATAAGAAGCTAACTGCTCAATTTGTTAGGCTATACATGTATCTTGGTAGTTACTAAATAAAAGCTGAAGGCTTTTTTTCATGCTTGAACTGTTTTAACAAGAATAAGTATAGCTATAGAAAGCATTTTATCAAGAGGTCTGAACATTCTTTGTTTCCAAAATGATTAACAACATTAAATAGGAAAGTAGGCACAAATAAGTTGCAGAAAAATGCTTCTGTAACCTACAGTCAAGACATGCTGCCTACAGCAGAAAGGAGCTGAAAGACATCACTAAACATCACTGAAGTACACTTTTTTTCAGAAAAAGATAGCACTACCATATCAAAGGAATAGATTTATCTCAATATCAGAGAATAGCTAGACCCTAATGAAAATGTTTTAGGAAAAATGAGTGCATTGCATGCTTCTGACTAAAATTAATTAGAGTTTTAATGTTTTACATTTCCAGTATAATTCTTTAAATGGTGCATTTATTTCATAGTAATAAACACTTGGTTCATTAAGTAAAGTTCAGAATCTGTGTTACTCGCTACATTTAACAACCTTTGGCCCTCTTCCTCAGTATTTCTTGATTCAGGTTTCCAAAGCATTGAATAAGCAATTGAGGAACACAATTAGATTTCATGACTCTGCATATTTAGGATTCTTATTTCATCTAAGACAAAGGGCAACTAATCTACCATTCTACACTGAATTTCAACTTTGGTGAGCCATGATAAATACTGAAATGAACTTACAGAAAATGCTTAATTAAATTACTGTAAAAAAGCATAACCAAGGTTTTTTCTTTCCTTATGACAAAAGAAAATGCACATTTAATTAGAAAAAGTCTACTGCAGTATTATAAATGTAATAACTTGGGAATTCATGAAAATATTGCTATAATGTGACAGCTAACAATTCAGAAAGCTTTTTCTTCCTTTCTTTTATATTTCATCAGAAAATTTCACATGAGTACAGCCATGAAATTGTGTTCAGGCTCAAGGCATAAAAGATGGATCTTTCAATGGAGTTAATATGATGACATAGGAGTCTGAACAACACAGCAAATGCCTTTATTTTAGTCACCTATTTTCTAAGACGTGATGCAAGGAAATGCGGTAAAAAATGGCTTTATATTTTTTGCAATACTGAATGCCTATATTTAGTCACAATCCACGAAATTGCAAACAAAACTGATAGAAATCGACGAAGCTGTAGAAGCGGGAGGACGGACTATGACAGCAAATACAATCTGTGGGGCTGCTGAAGAAATCAGAGATGGAAGAGACTTTTCTTTAAAAAAAACCCACAATTCCTTTCAGTAGGTCCCCCAAAATACATACTGACATTTAAATTCAGCATCCAACAACTATAACTAGACAGACATTTCAGTGATTTTAACATCCATTAAATAAACTCACCAAAAGATCATTCTAGGCTAGGAGCAGATCCACATCTTCATGCTAACAACCCAGGTACAGTCTCTCATGGTAGACCTACACCTTCCCTACAGTTATCATTCATTTAATCTAAATTAACACTAGCACTGCAGATCTACCCAGAAGTCAGAATCATTCATTTACAAGCTGCATACCCAATTCTTTTAATTTGACAATATAACCCAAACATTTGTCTGTGGACCCTGAAATCAAACAAGACAAGAAATCTATGGCTTTAGAAGTTGTAATTCAGTTGGTGTGATGGCAAAGGAAGGCTTGTAGGTTTGGTTTTATATTTTGACTTATTTCTGTATTTGAAGATAGCACTTACTGTTTTTATCATGTAATGATGCCTGATCAGTCCTGTTTCATACAATAGATGAACTCAGCTGTGTTTGAAGCATCAAAGGTGTATTGGTAATAAACACATTGTCAATTTTGAGTGAAAATTGTAACATTTAATATACCAAGGTTTCACTAGGTTCAAGCTGATTACTTCTAAATGAAAAAAATGAATGTAGTATTAGGTTTAACAGTAGAATTAATTATCTTCAACCTCTGCTTGTCTTTGCATTGCCAAGTGAGGTTATAAAGCCAAATGTTATTTAATTCAGTGAGTATACTGCAGAATCTTTTGGTAATATGTCCTGAAAGTGATGTTGCTTCACTGTAATTTTTTAAAGTTAGAATCTGATGAAACTCTTTCAACTGGAAACAATGCAATGTCCAACCATTCAAGGTCATACTATCATCAAAAGGAACTCCTTTTGAAGATCACTAAACTCCATTTCTCAGAAGACTAACTCACTCAAAAGGTTTTTCATCTCCCATTACGTTGTATCACAATGCTTCCAAGACATAGCATTCTTCACAAACACTAAAGGCCACAGCTTGCAAACACAGACACACGCATTGTTACATTCAACTCATCTGATCATTGAACTGAACACTACCATTTACTGGGGTTATGTATGAAATATACTGTAGAAAAAGGCTTCCCTGGAATGGAATATTGAATTTAAACAGCCCCTGGATCAAGCATGACATTTAAATTATGGGTATTTAAGAGGAAGTTGAGGCTATCTTCAGAGAGCTATTTATTTTTCTGAAATCCTAGTGGTGCCAGTCAGCTGCTTTTAAAGAGTTTCTGCCCAGCACCTTATGTAGGGGCAGCAAGAGCCCCACAGTGATGTTCAGTAGTTGTTGCGTGCTGCTCTTGTACAACTACTCTTGTAACTCTCCACGTTACCTAACAATATGAAGCAAAAGCTTATATATTAATTCATTTTACTTAGCTGCAATCTATTTGTCTGTTTTTATTCATTGGCTTTTCTCTTTCTGCACATAGAGGAACTCCAGGAATTGGATATCATGATTCTAAGAGTTAACAGCTGGTAACTATTTCATTAGTTTCAGTTTAATGATTTAAGGTGATAATCATATGTCTCCTTTACTCACAAAACAGAACAGGTAGCAAAAAACAAAACAAAACAAAACAAAATAGGCTTATGTTCTCCTGTGGCAAATACTACCTAGTATTTGATACAACTCATTTTGCCTACTGCCTCTCATCTAGATGTACCTTATATAATGCAACACATCAAGAACTACATAAGTCTGTATCACTGCCTTCTAAATCAGCACTCAAATTTAGAAACAAACATGTAACTATACTACTTCATCTGCCACCATAATTTTAAAAAATGATTACTAAGACTATGAAGACTGAAGAAAATAAAGAAAATGCTGTCTATTTTGGTAGACAACAAATCAAGGATCTTACTCTTCCTTTATTAACTGATGCTTCCCTTTCTCAGTACTCTTCTTAGTGTCAGTGACAGTTACTGGCATCAATAATTTGTGACATGGACTGAAGTATTTTCAATTCATTTAAATTCAAGGAAACCTTTCCAGAGATAAGTTCTCAAAAAAGCAAAACCTGAAAAATTTTGTTAGCTGTTGCTTTCCCTGTCCATTCAAAACCCCCAAAATGATGCCTTTTAAGACGTACATGCAGAAAGGTCTCTAGCTCTTTTCGAGCCTTTGCTGTTCAATTTCATAAGTGGTAATATATTGATATAATATTTATTTAATGATAATGTTAATTAATAATCTGAATCTTGGCCCAGTTATATAATGCCACATACTGTACAAACACAACTGGAGAGTCTGATCTTGCAGAATCTAAAATCAGTTATGAAAAAAATGAGAGAAGGACAAGAAGTAAAACATCATAAAAGCTAAGTGGGTCAGGATAATGTGCATGTATCTCAATCACATTTTTGTGACAAGAATGGATAATAAATGAAGAATGATTAAAAAGCTATTATCAAAATGTATATAAAACTATTTCATACAGGAGTATTTTATATTTCTTTATAAAACAAATATACTGACTATACAGGACAGACATAAAAATTCTGACAGTTATTGCTGGTATTTTATCAAAACAGTACTGGGCCTTGAGGAGTCAGTCTGTAGAGGAGTGCATCTGTGGAAGAAGTTGAGGTCAAGGTGAGAACTCCCTGTATGGTATGGTGTGTGGAGAAAGCTGAGAAAGCTTCTGGATAGTGAGCTGGAAAATGTCACTGGAGAAGAGGAAGAAATGGAGGAGTTATAGGATTTATCATCTAGAGGAGGGTCACTAACAGATAACAGGTAAAGCTAATGCATGTATACATAGTAAAGCAAGGTCAGAGACTCAGATGAGGGATTTCTCAGCTAAAATCTCTGACTTTTGTCTCCCTACTATAATACCTATTTGGCCTGGAGGGCGTGGAAACTGAACTCGCTGATACATTAAATAACTTATCCGTAAAATGTGAATAATAATAGTTTCAATGTCAGGATGGAGCTCTATGCATGAAGAGATTTCTGTAAGTGCTAAGTGCTATCATTGTTATTACATTCAGAAAGTACAGAAGCCTTTAAAAGCATTAACTTTTCTAGTGCAGAACATCACCTGTTATTTCTGAAACCAGCAAAGAAAACATAAAATGAGTGCAGTTATTGTAAGAAATGGTCTGGTTTTAAATTTTGATGCATATTTTTTGTCTCTAGGAAAAGTAAACAACCACGAATAGCAGGAATTTTATGATACATGGTATGGCATGGTATGGTATAATTTGCAGCAAGCTACAAAGCATATGAAAAACAGTTCTACTTCATATAAACTTGTTTTACATCAGGAAATTATTTAATTGGAAAGATGCTTTGAGAGCAATCAGAAGGCAATGCATAAAAAAAAGGTGTCTGGTTTGGAATGATGAAAGGAAAATTGAGTCAATTTTTAAAACATAATGAAATAAGGAAATAACTACCAAGTCAGAGCTAGTACATCAGCCAGCGGGATCAAATGAAATCGATGTGCCTATTCTTCTTTTCAGAAGGACAAGTACCCGCTCTCGAAGGAAGACCATATCCTAACAGAATTTACGTGGTAGTCAACAGCCTCTCTGGGAAAGCTGCAGTGGTCAGCCTGAGTTAAATCAGCTTTTTCTATGTGAATATACATTCATATTTAGGCTGTCTTGCATCATGTGATGATAATTGTTAAGGTTGTGGCCCAGAATTACATCTTTGGGTGCACAAACTTTCAGGTATTTTATTTCTGATTTTGGATTTTTAAAATGTATTGTTTATATCCTGTGTCCTGTTTACCATTCAAACTTTGCTGTTTACTCAAGGGACCCACACACAACATTCCTCCAAGGACAGCAATGATTCATTTGCCATAGCAACACAACATTTTCAGATACAGTGAGTATTGCCTCTACATATAATCAATTTTTTCACTAGAATGTCTTGATTTCATTGAGAAAAATAAAAGACAGAATTGTCTTTCATATATTTAAAACTTTAATTACAGAGGAACAGCTATTGGTACTGCCCAACAGAATAAAATACTTGCTCTGAACAGAGCTGTCACTAACACAGTATTTACTTTTACAAAGTGATTTCTGCATGAACGGGATTGTTCCAGGCTGAAAACATCTTTAATACCATAAACAAACAAGAGATGAATGAACAAAATGAACTGTTTAACAGGGGTTTATGTACCCCCTGTGCATTGTATTTGGAAATAAAGTCCTTAAAATCAGAGACGGAGGGATTCTCCATGGATTAGAAGAGAGACTTGCAGCCTTTCAGTAGCATCCTTTTATACAAAATTTGGCACTAACACTCTGTTTGCTTCACCAAATGACTTCACGCTTTGTCCTTTTAATCCAATTTCCACCTTAATATAGACTAAAGTGTAGTGAAAATATTGAAAGAGGATGCCTGGAAATGAATTGCGTTAGAAATCTAATCCAGGTGTTAATTCAGTCCCACACAGTCAGCTCATCATTAACTGAGAAGTTTAACCCACAGATACCTTCATACAAGCCAGCATTAAGCACTACCTCTGACCAGATATAATCATCACACATCAAGCACAAATACAGGTTGGGCAGAGAATGGATTGAGAGCAGCTCTGAGGAGAAGGACTTGGGG
>VZTO01001908.1:55087-72557 GCA_013400615.1 Syrrhaptes paradoxus
GTGGTGAGACACTGGAACAGGTTGCCCAAGGAGGTTATGGATGCCCCATCCCTGGAGGTGTTCAAGGCCAGGCTGGATGAGGCTTTGAGCAACCTGGTCTAGTGGAGGGTGTCCCTGCCCATGGCAGGGGGGTTGGAACTTGATGATCTTTAAGGTCCTTTCCAACCCAAAACCATTCTATGATTCTATGAAGACCCAACTCAGTAAGGCAGGTAAGAGGCTAAGTCTGACAATAAGAAGAGGAACAGGCACTCTATTGAAAGCCACAATAATTGGTTGTAACACTTATCCCAACTTGAATAGCTCGGATCTGTAGATTATTATAGCATTAGGTACTTTGCTGGTGCAGTCCATAAGTGTATGAGCAACCCTACTGAGCAAGAGTTTCCTCATTAGCACATATTATCTCCTCTTTTCTATAGGCCAAAGCACCCATGAGTACCTTAAACAGCCACCCCACAGCAGACAGGAGCCTGTTCAGAAAAATTTCATTTATATTTTGCTGCCATGGAAAACAATAATTTCCCAGTCAATTAACATTGCTACATTTGGGTTTTGTTTCTCAGACTGATTAACCACAACATCCTGAACACAACATACACTTGTGGATGCCAGTGGCCTGCCATCTATGTGTCCTGGCAAAGAAGGGCCAGAAAATCAGCATTACTGTGTCTCCCTTGCAGAAGCTCTGGGTCTATTGATGGCTCAAAGTCAACACAACATTGCTGCTCATTGCTTGTGGATGTCAGAATTTCTGTCAGCACAGTGAGATACACCAAGTATTTAAATCAAAAATAAAAACCCAACAACTTAAACATGATGAAAGCACACCACTAAGATATTCCCATCATAGTATTCAGTGCCACATACCTTTCTGTCCTAGCCAAACCAGTATGGATAGAGGTCTCTGTCTTTAAACTCATGCTTTCAGCAGAACCAGGAGAAAGAAAATGGCACTTTCCCAAATTAAAAGCAGATTTCAGTAAACTAATAGATTACAGTCCTACAACCCAGAATTTGCATGAAGCACAAAGCAAGAGGTCACTGGCAGCTCACTCTAACAACCTTCACTACCTAACTGTAGCTCTCCTACTTCCTTTCACAGTGGGAAAACACGACAAATATAAGCCAAGGGTGGGTAATTTAAGTTAATTCTGTAGCCTAGCGATCCATCTTTGCTGCTACTGCCAGCAAAAAGGAAATGGTATTTTCTACCATTTGTGAAACAAACATTTTCTTAATGCAGTCTTCTGCTTAGCCAGACTTGTCAGTTTTACACACTTCTCCATTCTAAGGTAAATTGTTCCTTAGTAATTTCTACAATTTTTCACAAGATATAAAGATTTTGTTTATACAGGATATTTCAAAGTTAAGTTGGTAGAAGCACAAAAGTGTGTGGGAAGGAGGAAGAAGACCCAAGAAAATGGAAAATACATTTCCTGGCAATGTTTTTTCCAAGGTGATTTGAACTGCACTTTGCCTGCAGTGGCTCTCAGCAATAAGCTAGTATTCTTGCTTAATGAAAAGGATTTGCATTCCTGGTATCTGTGATTCTCTTTTTCCTGTTGTTTCTCTGAGTGACTGAGGGGAGAACTAAGATTTTTATTTTGTCTGAATAGTTTAATTAAATGCACCATAGCCTTCCCCTATTCTTTGGGTAAAGTCCCAAATACTTTTTTTTCATTTTCAAGGTCTTATCCATTGATACAAAGAATAAAAGCTAAATCCAGGCTGGTTTTCCAAATGACGTGTAGTCAAAGTCAGTCTTATCACTGCTGAGAACTAGAAAGAAATCATCAGGAACTCGTGAGATTCACTTATGAGGAGTACAAGGGAAAGAAGCAGAATAGGAAATGGCCTAGCACAGAATTGTAAAAAAAAAAAANCAGTCAATTAACATTGCTACATTTGGGTTTTGTTTCTCAGACTGATTAACCACAACATCCTGAACACAACATACACTTGTGGATGCCAGTGGCCTGCCATCTATGTGTCCTGGCAAAGAAGGGCCAGAAAATCAGCATTACTGTGTCTCCCTTGCAGAAGCTCTGGGTCTATTGATGGCTCAAAGTCAACACAACATTGCTGCTCATTGCTTGTGGATGTCAGAATTTCTGTCAGCACAGTGAGATACACCAAGTATTTAAATCAAAAATAAAAACCCAACAACTTAAACATGATGAAAGCACACCACTAAGATATTCCCATCATAGTATTCAGTGCCACATACCTTTCTGTCCTAGCCAAACCAGTATGGATAGAGGTCTCTGTCTTTAAACTCATGCTTTCAGCAGAACCAGGAGAAAGAAAATGGCACTTTCCCAAATTAAAAGCAGATTTCAGTAAACTAATAGATTACAGTCCTACAACCCAGAATTTGCATGAAGCACAAAGCAAGAGGTCACTGGCAGCTCACTCTAACAACCTTCACTACCTAACTGTAGCTCTCCTACTTCCTTTCACAGTGGGAAAACACGACAAATATAAGCCAAGGGTGGGTAATTTAAGTTAATTCTGTAGCCTAGCGATCCATCTTTGCTGCTACTGCCAGCAAAAAGGAAATGGTATTTTCTACCATTTGTGAAACAAACATTTTCTTAATGCAGTCTTCTGCTTAGCCAGACTTGTCAGTTTTACACACTTCTCCATTCTAAGGTAAATTGTTCCTTAGTAATTTCTACAATTTTTCACAAGATATAAAGATTTTGTTTATACAGGATATTTCAAAGTTAAGTTGGTAGAAGCACAAAAGTGTGTGGGAAGGAGGAAGAAGACCCAAGAAAATGGAAAATACATTTCCTGGCAATGTTTTTTCCAAGGTGATTTGAACTGCACTTTGCCTGCAGTGGCTCTCAGCAATAAGCTAGTATTCTTGCTTAATGAAAAGGATTTGCATTCCTGGCCTATTTCCCCTATTCTTTGAGTAAAGTCCCAAATACATTTTTTTCATTTTCAAGGTCTTATCCATTGATACAAAGAATAAAAGGGAATTTTCTCCATGCCCATTTGGTTCTTTTGGTTTGAACTGACAGCTTTAGACAAAAGCAGGTGAAAATAACATGTCTCAAGGCTGTGCCACCTTCCTTCTACAAGCTATTTCCTTTTGCTGCCTTCTCAACATGTACAGAACTTCAATCTTTGGTGGATGTTTCACCATCTTCAGGCTCGTTGCCTTCTAGCTTTCACAGTCTACTTCATCAGCTCCTCACCTTT
The DNA here is from genome assembly GCA_013400615.1 of Syrrhaptes paradoxus. Lineage (NCBI taxonomy): Eukaryota > Metazoa > Chordata > Aves > Pterocliformes > Pteroclidae > Syrrhaptes > Syrrhaptes paradoxus. The sequence goes on from VZTO01001908.1 coordinate 58,301, forward strand.
TCTGAAGATCCTTAGGATAACACTTAAAATCTCCTTGATGTCCTTTCCTCTAGACACAAGCTCTTCTTTCTTTGTTGCTTTCTCTGTCTACTTCCTTAAAAGAAAACCTTTTCTTGCTACAAGGATAAGGTAGAAATGACAGCTTACCACTTACAGATATGTTCAAGGTGGGGGGACCAAGGAGTTTTTCCTAAAAAGGAAATATCTGACAGTTGTTTTATTTTTTAAAATTCTGAATTATAATTTTTCCTCTAATTTGACATTTAAGGGAATAAAAGAGGAAAAACTAATACAGGAGCCGGTCTCTCTCTCAAAAATTAGAAACATGTTTGAGGCCTGTAGTAATGTGTTCCAACCAGAAAACCACCACCACAGTGTCCATTTTCTAATGGTTGACATAGGCATTGAATATTTCACTGATAAATGTAATTTTCAACTCATCCATCTGTCATAAAGACCTTTAAGCCAGGAGTCCTGTCTTCTGATAGGGAACATAAGAAGTGATATTTAACCTCAGGTTTATTCTGTTGAGCAACATGCTTTATCCACCTCATCAAGAATAACTGGAAGTCTAAAAATTAAATATTTTATATGAAAGGATATAACAGAGAAATTAATCTTCCAACCAGGTACGTGTTCAGCTTTTTTGTTTATTTGTTTGTTTTAAATGATGGTGCACCTGTTTATTCCACAGCCAACAGCAGTTGCCAGATCAGTCCTTCTTCTCTCCTTGGGGAGGACAACTAGTCCATGACTAAATCACTAATCCTTGCTTAGCAGCATCCAGACATTACTCATTCCAATATTTTATTTGTCTTCTGTATGCGGTAAATTAATTTTCCAGGCTTTTAATGCAAAAGGAACTGTCAAAAACTGAAAAATTTTAGTGGGGTTGGAACGGGGTGGTGCAGAGACATCAAGTCATATTGCACCGGTCTGTTTGCTGGTAAGCTGCTACTTCCGCTGTTGCCCCTAAACCCATTTTGGACACAGTGAAAGATTTTGATCATCACTTTCATAAGCCAAACTTTTGAATATTTTAGAACTCCCATTACATAAATGTTTCATCACTCTGAAAAAAAGATTTAGATTCTAACAATGATAATAGTAGTTTCTGTCTCAAGTGTCACAAAATCTCTGAGGAATACAGCAGGTTGTGATCCTATTTATATCAAATTAGATAACTTTTGTAAATAACCTTTATAGATAAAACCATCCTGCTTTCACCACACCAGATGTATGTTCCCCATTATTCCAAAAATGTTAAAAGCATAATTGAATTTCCATTCTTTAGGGCATACGATTTCATAACTTACGACAGGAAAGTGTAAGAACAGTCAATTGACAACAAAATGTCATGCCTGTCCAAACATTTGAAAGGCCAGATCCCCTCAATAGCCTGGCTTGTGCATCATTCCCCTGCTTTCTACATTAACCATGAACCAGTGATCTATCAAGCCCTGCATAATCAAGCAGCTGATACTCTGCAGTTAAATATTTTTTTCATACTCTCTGAGAGCCACACTCAAGCATATGTAGTCTAAGAAATTAGCACTTCAGAAAGCCCTAGGTATATTCCTCCTGACTGTCTCCACTGAAATACCACTTTCAAACATAAGATTGGCTGATGCTGAAATTTCTAAGCCACACGCTTACAGCTACCTGCAACGCTATTATGAAAAGAGCAATATGACTTTACTTCAGACCAATGGTAGGATTTCTTAATTAAGTTTTTGGTGCTGGAAGATGTGAAGCAACCTCCTCACAGAGCATGGTGAAGATGTGAATTCTCATGCTGAAATTCATAAGTCACCACCAGTCAATCAAAGTCTACCAGATTTTATGATCCTGGAGTTTTCTTGCCTTGGAAATATTGTATTGGAAAATGTTTGGAAAGTATGATGGAAGTAGAAGTCATTGTGCATACTCAATCTGCCGTGAAGGCATCATACTTGTTCTGCAACATAGGCAGGCTCCCATGGCCCAGGAAGGGGTGAAGACAACCAGTTTCTCAGTACTTCCATTTCAAAGCACAGAAAGCTGATTTGTAATGAAATCAATTCATCAAATGTATCCATTTTCTTGGAACAGAAGATACTGAGCCTTTTCCAGAGAGAGAAAAGGTTCTGCTATATGCAACTATACACATTGGTAGCCAAATACAATTTTTGTCTGATTAAGGTGTCCCACAGTACACCAGAAGCCAATTCTTTGAAAGACGTGCTATGAATGGTAAGTTACTAGCATGCCTCTTCATAGCCAAAAGCCAAACATGTGACAGCCTAACACCAGTGCCTGATTTACAACACTTACGACCTCATACTTCAGTATAGACATATCCTCATACAGTATCTCTCTCATACTGAAACAAAAATAAGGTATTTTAAAGGAAAGAACAAGGGGCTGTTGTGAATTCTAAGTTCTTAGCATGCATTTGCTTATATGTAAGCAACTGAAAGCTCTAGATAGTTCTCCAGAAGCAGACCCATACAGATACAGACAGATTGATTTCCTGGAATGAAATGCTGAGTTTATTGATTTTGCATTGTGTGTTGTCCACCTAGTCAAAGATTATTTTCAACATCAAATGTCTTCATTTTGAGAACAACATTGAAAGAAGAGCTTTTACCCCAAAATTTTTCAGATTCCCTTGGAGCAGTCAGTGGAAAATGGAAATATTCAACTGATTTCCTGTCTTTATTACTATTAAGCTACTCAGATTCTTCATAAGGTAAGAGGACCCAGTGAATCTGCAGGACAAGACCAAATACAAATGGTTGTCTGCTGTCCAGAAAATAACAATCTTTCCAGTATTATGCTCCTTGTAAATCAAGTGTGCAGAATTTACAGATACAAACATAATTCATGCTATTGCTTCTCTCTAACAAGCAGTGGAACCTACTAGTTAAAGGAAGTCATCCCACGTAGCTGTTTGAGTTGAAGTACTGTGTTATTCGAGGCCTCTTGAGTGACTGACCAAAATTCACCGTAAATAAAATGTATGATCTTTAAAAAGATGCCTGAAAACCTGAATGATGTATGAACAGAGCTGAACAATTAATTCGGGTTTATGAGGTTTGATATAGAACCACTGTTAATTTCAATCACCATGACTCAGATTCATCTTTCTTGCATTTGAGCTCTCTGCAAGTTAGACAATTTGCAAGATGCACACAGCGGACAGTACAAGGAATGCCCAGAACATAACTCATCATCCTTATCTTCCAAATTGATTTTAGGATGGGGTAGTGCAACAATTCCCTAATACACATGCTAAGAATATTACAGCAAGGACGCATTGCAAGCATATGGAGTCACCCTTAACACTTTGTTCCTATAGAGTGCCCATCCAAGAATAAATTCCGTTCTGTCCGTAAATAATGACAAAAGGTAAAGTCTGTACAAACTAGAATTATTAATTAAAATTGAAATTGCAAGTTTCTTTCAAGTTACTGATCATGTAGTATTAAATTTTCTTGCCTTACCATAGTAACTAATTTTTGTCTCACATTAATGATGTTCTTATCATGCCTAAAATGCTAATGCAATTTGACAACAGCAAATACCATAAGAGCACTTAGCTTATTCGTGTCACTATCAGGGACAAATGCATAGCTTTACAATTATGACCTTTCTAACATACTAACTGCTTCCCAAATGAAGGACTGCTTCTGTGTTTTTGTCATGGAAAGGAAGGATTCATTCTCATATTGTCTTTTAATATTTAATTTTTTTAAATAAAACAATTATCAAGCTTCTAGGCATCAGTTCTAAACTGAAATGGTGGGTACACCTCACAAAACTGTATTTTCATGTTTCCTATTAAATACATGACCTTAGAAAATCTTTCATCTTGTTTCAACATCAGTGTGATGTGATATTAATGAGTGACTAAATTTAAATTTATTGCAAGAAAAAACCACTTGTAGTTCAAAGTAAAAGTTCTCATTACATCAGAAACACCAAAACTTCATTTCAGCTTTCTACATACTTGCAAAAAGCTGTTACAGCCTGTGACGGATGCTTCAGGTCTTTTGTGGACGGGACTGGCTCCAGAAAAGAAATGTCTCCTCTTATCAAGTGCTTTTGAGACCACCTCTCCCAGAAGACATGCACTCTCCAGCTGCAGCTGGAATTACAGAGCAAGTGGCTGTAAATGGGGGAGGTGCTACTGCTGTTGCAGCTGGGGGCTGCTACAGAGCACTCACAAAGCAAGCACAAAACTTAACCACTCACCCTTGAACAGGAAGTAGGTACATTTCTTCCCTTGTCAGAAAAAGGCGGTATATGACCCTTTAACTGAATTCTGCAAAACAGGTGCAAGGCTTCATCACATGCCAGTTTTCTCTTGTGTTACTACTTCCTTACAAATAATACCAACACTTTCCTTCTTACTAAAGAAACTAGAAACAGCTGAAAATGTAAGATACTGAACTACAGTATTAGTGTATAAAACATTTCATTACAAACATATTTTGAACTCTAATTATATTATTATCCCAATTACTTTGCTATGTATACATTTAAACATAATTATATACTGTGATATGCTCTTGTGCTCTGTTACATTTACTGCTAAGGCCAATTCTAACTAGATTAAGAGTTCATTGAAATACACTGAATATACATGTATTTCATGGGGTTTTTGCAAACTATATTACTATTGTACAAAATAGCAAAGTGCTACATACATCTTAAGCTCTCTATAACAATAAAACGTGTACCTTTAGACTGATACTAAATAAACATAATTTGTTAATGTGTTCTAAACAAAATATTTGCAGAATTAGTATCAAGTTTACTGCAAGCTTGTTTTAACTTTCAGCTGACCTTCATTTTCTTTTTTTTAAAAAAAGGCTTTCATACTCATATATTTCTGTTGAAGACAGGGTTAAATTTCTCAGAAGCATTTTAATAAAATACTGAAGACTTCCTTTAATTTATGGCAGATATATTTTCAAGAAGGAAAATGCTGATATTATCTTGGTTATAAGCTTGCTGCTGAAATGATTTAGATATTCTTTTCCTTTCACACAGTATCAGTATAAAGCTTTTCTTTGCAGGCAATGAATTATAGTTGACACTTCAAACCTATTCTATCAGTATCTTCTAGTTCAGAAAAATGAGAAAACATAAATATTTATTCTATATATATAGAAGAGACACAGGATTCTGATAAAAATGATCCATTATGGAACGATGAATAATTGTTACATGTGTCACACTTAGAACAGCAAAGGGCAAAAAAATTTGCTACTTTTTAATATGAGGACTTGTGGTTATTGTGTAAATAAAAATGCATTTTATCGTATTGAGCTGGCAAGTGTTTAAGCCCAGTGATTTCTGATGACATTCACTTTATGACTACATGGATGAGGAAGCTGCTTGATATAGACCCTTGGTCTCATTTGATAAAGTCTATTAATGAAGTGCTTTAACAGTGGAGAAATATTTCTGCAAACAACCTTCCATTTTCCCAGTTTACATGTGCAATACTTCTCTGGCTTAAGCTTACCAATTAATAAGACTAGGAATCCATTTGTTCCATTAAGTGATCTGTTTACTGTCTTTAATCTTGTTTCTATTACGAGCTTAAGTTTCTATATTATGCAGAGAAGTAGAGACTACTATAAACTGCTGAATAATAAGTTCTAGGAAAAAAACAGTGAAATTTCCAAATATTTGAAACAATATTATCAGTCTTATTATCAGTCTTTCCTTTAAAAAAAGTAAATCCCTCCTATTAAGTGCAAATCCTAGCCAAAATGTAGTAAACAGAATACAACGTGATTTTTTTTTATTTTTAAATCAACAATGACTGTTTTTATACTAGAAATGTAAGCTCTTTCAGGTAAGGATTGTTTTTTATTCAGTGCTTTCAACCATATAGCCCTGACTGCAAAAATCTAAATGTATTCACAATACAAATTATGGAGTTAAAAAAAAATACTCAAAAATGACAAGCTCTTGGGGTAAGATTGCCATGAGAGAAGTATAATATAAAATTGAACAGAATTATTTGCTAATTTGTGTTATAGGAGCTTCACAGACTGCAACATAAAGACTCCTTGCTTATTAAATTCAAATTAAAATGCCTGCTGTTTTAAATTCAAATAAGCTAGCATTAAACCAGTAAACAAAAATCAGGGAGTTCTAAAGTTATAATACTCTGGAAAAATTGGCTTAGCCATCTTATCAATGTGCTACATTCATATCAAATAAAAACACAGATGTTAACTTAGCAGAAAAAAAAAAGCACAGAAACCACACCATGTATGCAACATTGCATCTGAGAAGTTTCAATTTTTGACACTATTTCAAGCTAAGAAATAGAAATCACTCCACATGGACACAACAACAACAAGTAGGTGCATTGGTTAACAACAGATGTTTATCTAGCTCAGTTTCTTGTCACCTTCAAAGGCCACAGGCAGACAGGGAAGACTGCAAGATGAAGGCAAGAACAAATCAAATTTACCCCTATTAGTTTCCCATATTGAATATTATTACTAAATACAATAACCTTTCAGATAAAGAAATTTCACCTGAAATACTTAGTATCACAGAAGGAATTTAGAAAACTTTAGGAATGGTAATATTATATAGATTCTTCCACCCTTCAACCTCAGAAAAAAAATTGAATTAAAAGCTTATTTTCAAATTTTCCCTAAGTGGTCACTGTTTCAACATGAGATATGAGGAAAGGACGAAGGGATAAAATGTATTTCCGTCCATAGCATAAGAAGAGGTTTTGCAGGGTGTCATGCTTGTGCTGAAGGAGGAAGTTTCCTCTACCCAATCTTCCTTACAGGAACGGGGATTGGGTTTGTTTTTTTTAAGTTTTTATGTGCTTCCCCTTTTTGAACAATTTGGTGCCTCTGCAGATACTGAAAGCTTTCTCAAGTAACAACATGACTTTAAAACAGGGTTATTTTCAGTCTGCTGAAAATGGCAGTCCCTTTCAATGGCAGTGTGGGCTTGGGCTGGGGTCAGCTGACGGAGGACTTGCTCTGCTGGCTACTGAATTGCAGAGCATCTTCAGGCCCCTGCCTTAGCCGGCAGTGAAACACATTCCTCCGGGTTAAAGCCTAATCTAGGTGCCCTGAAAAGCCTTCTGCAAGCACCTTTCTCTGTTAACAATGGCACAATCTGTGGAGTAATAGAATCATAGAACGGTTTGGGTTGGAAGGGACCTTAAAGAGCATCTGGTACCAACCCCCCTGCCCTGGGCAGGGACACCCTCCACTAGCCCAGGTTGCTCAAAGCCTCATCCAGCCTGGCCTTGAACACCTCCAGGGATGGGGCATCCACAACCTCCCTGTGCAACCTGTTCCAGTGTCTCACCACGCTCACAGTGAAAAACTATCTTCCTTACTTCCTTACATCTAATCTAAATCTAAACTCTTTCAGCTTAAAACCATTACGTCTTGTCCTCTCACTACACTCCCTGATAAATAGTGCCCCCCCCATCTCTCCTGTAGGCCCCCTTCAGGTACTGCAAGGCCGCTATAAGGTCCCCCCAGAGCCTTCTCTTCTCCAGGCTGAATAACTCCAACTCTCTCAGCCTGTCTTCATAGGGGAAGTGCTCCAGCCCTCTGACCATGTTCGTGGCTCTCCTCTGGACTCGCTCCAACAGGTCCACGTTCTTCTTATGTTGGGGGCCCCAGAGCTGGACACAGTACTCCAGGTGGGGTCTCACGAGAGCAGAGGGGGAGAATCACCTCATTCGACCTGTTGCTAATGCTTCTTTTGATGCAGCTCAGGACACAGTTGGCTTTCTGGGCTGCAAGTGCACATTTCCCTGCCCATGGCAGGAGTTGGAACTTGATGATCTTTAAGGTCCTTTCCAACCAAAACCATTCTATGACTCTATGATTCTATGATTTCCAGGTCATGTTGAGCTTCTCATCAAGAAACACCCCATGGAGATTTAGACTAATAACTTTAGCCAGCCAAACTGTGCAGTAGTCATATCTCCATCTCTTTCGTGTATATGGAGAACACAGAATAATACCAAAGGAGTCCTTATGAGAGGACACAAAGGCATCCTTACTGACAGAAGGTGTCTGCTAATTTCCTGCACTGACTTCAACCAGTTTAAAAAAGAATCTTACCAGAATAAAACACATGAGAATTGGATAATAAATAACTTACCTACTTACTAATGGATAACTAACTACTCCTCATCATAGTCTAAGTCTCAATTTAAATGTACTTTCAGTAACATTTTCACAGTTTCTAAATAAAACAAAGCCTATAACTGTAGCATAGAATACATACTTCTGGGTATTCCAGGTAATCTAGAGGTTTGGGAGACTAAGATAGCTGAGTAGCCACTTTTAAAAAAATAAAAAAAAAAAACCATTATAGGAAAACTGGTCACTTAAGAGGGATTTAGCAGGTCAGTGAGGGCTATGAAAGGTAATGGTGTGTGTTAATCTACTTCAGAGTCTTGAGAAAATACATACTTGACGTTAACATAAATTTAGTTTTAATTTACTGTTAATTAGGGTAGATTAATATATATATATATGACTACCACAAAAATACACATTAATGGCAAGAATAGCTATTCTAATAATACATCACTAATCCTATTGCGCTAAAATATTTAGGTAATCAAACTCTTCAATGTCTAAGTGTTCTGCTCAACACTAAGAGAAATTTAGAGAAACAATACTTGATGAACCAGCACTGCGACACTATTGGGATTGCATTGCAGTTTAGAGATAACCCTGAAACAACTGGGTAGGGAAAAATCTATATAACCTTCTTTATTAACGACTACTGACTGACCTCTGCTTATCTTCACTAACTTAAAGATGACATTGAAATTTTCAACTCTGGTCAAGCTTCATTATCTGAAATCTAGACTATAACAATTTAAAAGTGTTCTGATGATATTTTTAACCTGTCATATTAAAATAAACAGACATTACAGATTACCTAGAAAAAGGATCATTGCTTTGTTCACATAATGCAATGTGAATTTGAATATTTACGCTGCATACAATGACCAGAGAACATATTTGCTTAATTTTTCATTGAAATACTACAGATAAGAAAGAAGATAACAAATCCCTCAAAAAAGAAAGAAAAAAAGAACACTAAGAGTGTGCATATAACAAATTGAAGTAAGGAGTTATGTTTACTCTCCCCAGGAAAGAATTTCCATGGTGCATCATGTGTGTCACACAGCAAATGCCAACAGTAGCTTACATGATATCATACCATGCTACGGCATGAATACTTCAAAGCAATCCAGTCGTAGCTGACCAGATAGTGTGCACAGGTACACTGAAGTCCACTGACAGTACAGCTATCAATATACAGCATGTGGGAAACAGCCTCCAACTTGTACAACTTCCTGCTATTTTCCCACCTAAAGGTTGCTTAATTCTGATTTTTCATTCAATCATTATTTAAAGCATGTCGTTTAAGCTGAAATCAAAGCTGTTCTTTCTTCTGAGAATACACGTGGTTGTTTAACACTCCATAACACTTTGAAGTGGCCAAATATAACAACACGTTCATTTTAAATTGAATTTACAAAAATTAAAACTTTCTTTTTGTGGGCAAGGTGTTAAAGAAAAACAGTATGTCTTATCAAGTATACAGTAATTTAATTCTTTCTTCTGATTCTATCCATTTTAAAGAATGTTTCAGAATCTAGTATAATTCAAGGAAAGATACTTTTTTTTCTCTTTGAAGGGATGAAATTCTAACTTATCTGTATTCAGAATAGGAATACAGATTTGTACACAACTGATTCTAAATGCCACTGGCTTCCCATTTTTAAATGCTGCTGTTTTTCCAGAGAATGTATCCACAGATCAATGACCCTTTCACGTGATTTGGAAATGCCAAAGAATAATACCATGGGGAAAATGCTGTTTTCACTTGAGTTAAAATAATTGTTTTTACAACAGAAAGAAAGTATGAAATCCAAAAATCACTGAGGATGCCATCCAGAAAATCTATACATCTGGGGAAAAAAAATTAGTATAGAACTAAATTGTTCAGATAAATTAATTTCAAACTAAAGCCATGGTAAAATTCATTAATCTCACAGATTAACAGACTGCTCATTTGGCAGCACTTATTGTGGCACATTTGTGCATGTTTCTCCATTTTTCTCTTCTTTTGGAACTGAGCTCCAGGGTACCCACCAGTGCCTATGAAGATTGATGAATGCGCCCTGGAGGTGGGAGTCATGCGGACAGTTGGTCCATGCACAGGATCTGTGCTGTAACTCTGAATGTTTTCCTGCAGCAAACTTGCTGGCACTCCTGACAACAGAAATGCAGCTGACGGAGGAATTTCCAGGAGCGTCTCTCCTTTTCCCTCCAACATCACATGAGAAAGACATTCCTACACAGACGTGCGAGTATGTACTTTTGACAGTGTACTGCTTGCTGCCCTGTGCAGTTTTTCAATCCTTTCCACTTTTCTCTCCCTCAAAGGAGAGTCTGATATCACATTATAACACTTACCTAACTTTTATATTGTGCTTTCCCTGTAATCCATCTGTAGACAGTGGCATCCATTTCTGAATTCAATTACTTGGGTATTGGGGAAAAAAAACCCACAACAGTTATTTTCTGAATTTCTAGCACACTTTTTTACTGCTTTTAGAAATATGGCTGGATGTCAGGCAATAAGAGAGAATACTGTAGAGATTCTTAGCTTTTGACATTTTTAATTGCTTCTGCTTTGGTTATTACACAATAGATATTTTTGTCATCTAAATATAATGCATCTTTGTAAAAATCCTTTAAAATATGATTTCAAACCAATGAATGCCATTTTCTATTTGCCTTTAATTTCCTCTCAATAGTAAGTTCATCAGAGTGTAACAATTAATTAACTTAATTAAGCTACCTTAATTATGTTCTTTCATAGGTCAATATGTAGAGCTACTCAGATTAATAGCAGAGCTTGCAAAGTTAATCTTCTTGTATAATGCAAATGATGCCAAGTCCTGTATTAAATACCTTCCTAAGTAACAGATGATATAGGACTGAATGTACTTTAAAGAAGGGCAGAGACTGTGAAAAGGTTAAATAAAGAAAAATGTCTTGGATTTGTGGAAATTTTAAACAGACCTAATTCATCTTTTAAATTAATAATGTTCTTCTAAGAGATGCCCTCATTCCATAAGGCCATTTACAGCTTAAATATACATAAATAAATTTTGACTTCAAAAGTAGAACTACATGACAGCATTTTCCAGCCATCTTGCAACCTTTATGCTTTGCTATTAAGAAGATTACATAAAACAGTCATGTAAAGTGATTATATGGAAAATATGAATTCCTAACTCCAGAGCATTTGCATGCTTACTGTATTTCCCAGCTTATTTTACAGAGGAATAATTTCAGTAGTCAAAGGTATTATGTTCTCCTCTCTGTTCATTATTAATTCACTTTTAACACAGTTAGACTCTAAGGCTTTTTAAGGAATGTGGCTTAGCACTTTTGTTATGAAATATTAATGGGAACTACAGTAATCATAATAATTACTTGTAGAAGCATAAAAAGTAATATAAAACAAATCTCCTGAGGGCCAAATGATCTGAATAGGTGATAACTCCTCTGTTTTGATAAGAGAGTCTGATGGGTGGAATCCACACTCTGACATGAGGAGTTGGATTATGGGCCAAATCATGAAATTTCAGCCAAGTAACCAAATTCCAGTCTTCTCTGCAATGAATCTGACTTAGGTCCAGAAAATATTCTAAATGCACAGCAATTCCAGATCTGTAATCTGTTGCAACTCATTGCCACTCGAAAACAAAGAGGAGGGGTGCAATAAATATTCTATAAGGCTTTGAACAGGAGCGTAAAGTACAGGTTCTGCAAGTGTGAAAACCATCATTGCTCAGAAGTTTTAAAACCACAATAAAGTAGTAACAAACATACCAGAGGTATCAATCCTATGTCTGCTGGGGGATGGATGACACAGATGACCTAATATATTTTTTCCTCTTGTTAAAGTATGCCATTGCTGTATTTGTGGTGGTGTACACAATTAACATCCCGATTTCAGTGTAGCAACAGGTTCAGAGTACAAATCAGTCTCTGTTCCAAAATCACAACTTATGATATCAAGCGGGATTATTTATTTACGATACAGAATAACTACTAAATTATCACATGGTTCTTCATCAGAAAACAGTCTGCTAGATCCATACAGCATGGAAATTTCCAATGACACTTCTGAACAGAAAAGCTCGTTAGAAGTTAAATAAAAAAAATTCAGTGTTCAAGAGTAAATATGCAGTCCAACCCACTATGTGGGCAACTATTTTTTTTTCAATTAACACTGTGTCAGGAAGAACAACATATTTATAGCAACAACAGTCTGACACAATTCTTCTGTTAATGAGTTCAAGCTAGCAACTACACAGAACAGAGGGAAAATATTGCTATGCCTACAAAGTTTAGAAAAGAATGCACAGCCTTTTCACAAGCATAAAAGCTTCGCATTTAGATATATAGATATACAAATATATATTTTCTTCAATATTTTCTTGTGTTCTCTATGAGTGCAAATAATCTTCTTCTTGCCAATGCTTATTCTACATGATGATTGACCTATTTTCTCAAATGAAAGATGTCAGTGAGAGAAATCCAGTTATTTAGCAGTTTTCTAATAATAGCAGATGGAGAAAATATCACATGAGCATTATTACAAGCTTTGTCATGGAAATACTTTTTATTCAATTCTTTCAGAACATAGAACCATAGAATCATTTAGGTTGGAATAGACCTTTAAGATCAAGTCCAATTATTAACCTATCACTGCCAAGTCCACCACTAAACCATGTCCCTAAGCAGCNACAGCACCTCAATGTCTCTATTGTGGTGAGGGGCCCAAAACTGAGCACAGTATTTGAGGTGCGGCCTCACCAGTGCTGAGTACAGGGGCACAATCACTTCCCTAGTCCTGCTGGCCACACTATTGCTGATACATCATACTTTGTTTAAAAAGCAAACACCTCAGTGTAATAAAACAGCATAAAGATAGATTGGATGCTCTGCTGCTGAAGTTTATAGTTTTGGGTTTTTAAAAAAAATCTCTTTTCGTACTAACTTGGCAATGGGACTTGCCAAGAAAAGATTTATCCAGATATCAAGGAAAGAAGATAACTCAAGAAACAAAAGACAATATCAGCTGCCAATTGTGTTCACAAAAATTAAGAAACACTCCCTTTGCTCGTATATGAAATAATGCAGATGGCTTCCCCAGATTTTCCAAGAATAATGCAATGATTTTAACACTTAATTCTATAATCCTTTTAAGCTGCTTGTACCATACTTATGACTAATGGCAGATCACTTATACGTGGGGGACATTTTTTCCTGTAAAGCAAAACACTACACCTCAGCTGTGCATTACTGGCGAAAAAAGTCTGTGCTCTACCCAGACAAAGTGCAAGCGCTAAATGTCTAATAGTTCAGAAACAGATTAATGGGTACCTATCTTAATTTTTCTTTAGTTGAGATCAACAATGCTTTGCACAGCTTTTATAGTTCTAATGGAGAACTCAGAAAGCACCACAGGTACATAAGCTATTCGTGTTCATTTTTTTCAGGAGAACGTAGGGTTGGTTGATTGTTCAATTCTTTTTTTCTTATCCAAGAAAAGATACAGATATCTTATCTGTATCTGCACTGCTCTGGTAACGCAGCCATTCAGAAAGACTAGCTCTGTTAGCCTCTAGGCCTATACTATTAAAACATGATTAATTGATCAGCAAAGGAAATTAATACACATAACTCATGTACTTCTATTTTAGTTCTAATTAAAGAAGAGGATATGCCTCTTATGAGACTCAGTTTTAAGGGAACTGTCAAAACTAGTCTCAAACACTGACGCCACCACTCCCCATCCATTGAAGTGCTGGTTATGAGAAATGGTATCAAGATGCAGCCCACCTGCCTTGCTCTTTAGCCATGATATGAGAAAGGAAAAAAAAAATAACAACAAACCTTCACTTTCTTCAACATCACTGTATAGTCATTTAAAAAAACTATATAGATGCACAATGGAAGCGGCCACAGAAAACAAGAGCAAGGGTCGTGAAATCTAATTAATCAGCTTTCCAATTTTATCTAACCATTACAGTGTTATGCAAGCAAGCCTATTCATACATTTAAAACATTTGAAAAGTTCTTAATCTTAAGTAATCAATACATCCAGAGAATTTCCTTTCATCAGTTCATGGTAAGGAAATGTAGTGGGTTAAGCAGAG
>VZTO01001909.1:348-56136 GCA_013400615.1 Syrrhaptes paradoxus
GGGGAGCTATTGATTCGAAAACATTTGGATTTTTTGTTGTCCTTTTCCCCAAGAAAATTCAGGTCCATTATTGGAAGAGAACAATGCCATCTGCCTTTCTAATAGGCAGTGCTCTGGTGTTTGGAGAGGTTATTTAGAAAGGAGGCGGCCAAAAGCCATTTTCAGACCAAAAGCTTGAACCTCATCTCAGTGGTGCTCAAGTACGTCTTTTAACCAGGGAGCTGTTGTGGGCAAATGGATTTTATGTTCTGCTTTTGGGAAATCACAGAAAGCGTCTGGGATGTTTGGGGGGAAGGAGCAGAGTTTGTTGTTTATTTTTTTGATTTTTTTTTAATTATTTAATTATTATTTTAAAATCTTTTAAGGTATTGGGCTTGTGCAGTGATTCTGTAAAGCTCTCAAAAAAAATTCCATGCCCTGATTCAGGACTACAACTGAGCAGGAGAAGTTTATCAGATGAAATGATTTTTGTGCAGCCTTTTTATGGAGAAATTAGGTATGAAGTATGTCTGATTCTGGCATCAATATCTATTAACATCTATCTGAGCAGTAAGAGGGAAAGCAACAGAGTTCTCCTGGCAGCTTCTGAGCAAAGCAAAGTTTTGAAGAAAACTCAAGGATAATTTCCACTGAGAATCTGAAAGCCAGTGGACCCATTTAATAACGGCGGTCCGGCAGAGCAAGTGGAAATGGAGAGGGAAAGGTAGGAGAGGGTAGAAGTAATGGGAAATTCCAAGCAACACAGTGGAAAGGTAGACTTGCTTAACACACTTAAGTAAAGAAAAATATGTTAATTTTAGAATTTTTGTAAAATAACACTAGGAAAATTAAAAAGATGGTTTTGGTTTCCAAGTTTTCAAACCTAGTTAGTTGCTGGAAAAAGAAAAACTTTGTTTCTCTGAGGCACATCTAATAACTTCCTGCGATGATGTATTTACGGAGAACATATACCATGATGAAAGGCAAACTTCCTTCTTCATCCTTTACAAACGTGACATATAGTGAAACGCTTTGCTGATACTTTTTGCCTAAAGAAAACAGAGTTCGAGGACTTGCTGTCCTAAAACTGCAAAGCTGCGTTTTCAAAGATACTTCACTGAGGCTGCAAATCAGCTTTTTGTACATCTGAGCGGTAATTTTACTGGTGCGTTGCTGCTAAAGAAAAAGAATTTGCATTTAAGAATCTGCCTGGAGATGAGTATGTCTGGTTAGTATGTACAGATTTAATTCCTCGCATGGGCTTCTTCAGGGAGGGGAATTTTTAAAAGAGGCGAACAAGATGTCAAACTAACAGCATTTTCCAAATCTGTACTGCTTTGATTGCTTTCTCTGATATTTCCTATCAAAGCAAGGGAAGAATACAGTAAACCTAATTTAACTGCTTGCAGCTAAGTTTTAATAAACATTTGCTAGAAGGCACTTGTGCCCATGGATTAGAGCTTTGCAACCAAAGTATTTGCAAAGCAGATCCAGCTCCTTCTGGAAATGATGTGGGGGAGTGAGGGGAAGTGGCTGCTCCCTTCTCTTTTCCCTTCCCCCTCCCAAAGGGCAAAAATTGCTGAGTAGAAACACTCTGTTCAGAAATCTGTATTAATGGGCTTATTCACATGCAGGAAAATATACTGTACATGGCATTTTTCATCTTTAGGGAAATGTGCAGCTTGAGTAATGGCAGTTCATTAAATCCTATTTCGGCTTTGCATCAGAGATCAGTTATCCATACATTAATATTTCAGGAAAAAGGGTGGTAGACTTACTAACATGTAGCAAGGAGGTGAAACTTGCTTGCCAGTACAAATAGTCATTAAATATGCAAATATAATATTTGAAACTACCAGGTCTAGCATATTATCTGCTTTAAGTGCTGCTGGGATACATTAATTCTGTTATTCAGAAATGATGTTGTCTCTTGCAGCCGTCACGCGCTGCTGCTGGTGACATTCCTTTGCTTGGATTCCTTTGCTGTTTTATTAAAACCTTTTAAGAACTAATTACTTTCAATCATTATCCTGTAATCTGATGCAGATGGGCAAATGTTGAAGGGAAGGATAGGCTGTGTTGCAGTGGCCTATATACTTTCTTGCACTAGCAGGAGCTCTTACGGGATGAACAGGAGTCAATAAATCCATATCCCTGGACATTTGTCCTGGGCTGCAGCTCTGGAGGCTGAGGTGGCAAGAGGATGGACAAAGTTTCGGGAACATTGTGGCCTGAGGCTGTGCTTGATGATATGCCTGAGAGCCACAGAGAGGAGCAGAAATGGAAAAACCATAGAACAGAATCACAGAATGGTTTGGGTTGGGAGGGACCTTTAGAGGCCATCCAGTCCAACCCCCTGCCATGAGCAGGGACATCTCCAGCTAGATCAGGTTGCTCAGAGCCCCGTCCAACCTGACCTTGAATGTTTCCAGGGATGGGGCATCTAACACCTCTCTGGGAAACCTGTGCCAGTGTTTCACCATCCTCAGTGTAAAACATTTATTCCTTATGTCCAGCCTGAATTTACCCTCTTGTAGTTTAAAACCATCACCCCTTGTCCTAAAGACCAGATATACCAGCAAGGAGGTTACATAAGACTGCTTTGACCTGTCTCTGCAGTTTCGTGTCTTCCTTGTATCTGTGGTCAGCAGCGGTCAGGACAACCACGGGACATTGTTTCTGGGAGCTGAGGAGGGGGCAGATCCCACTGAGTTTGGATCTCTCTTGCCTGGGCTGGATGGGCAATGTTGTGACCAGCAAAGCAAAAGCTGCCAAAGTGTTATCAATATTCTTAGAAGTCTAATTCAGGACTACCTTCAATTCAAAGAAAATTATTTGTGGGCTTTAAATCAGTTATTTCATCAAAGTCATTCTTTAGTTTAATAAGCGAAATAATGCTAAGACGTAGAATGGATGTTGGAATTTTTAAAAAAATTCTTTATTTTTTAATTTTTTTTTTTTTTTTAAACCTTTTAGAAATTATAATTTTTTATCTGCTTTTTAACTGAAGTGAGGGAATTGATTAATTCTCTCAAGATTGTTCAGTCAGGAAAATTGGAAGACAAAATCAAGTTATCAAATTAAAATATGTGAAATTAATTAGTTGTTTATTTTAAAATGTAAAGTGTTAGCGCATTTTAAATACTTTCTGACTGATGATAAAGTGGTAGCTTAGTTTTCATACTCTGCAGACATAAATAATCCGGGCAATTTTGGTCCTTTGTAAAAATTATAAACTTGATTTGGTGGAAAACATGATCCAGTCGCCTTCATGGATTTGGAAACTTCAGAACACAATAATGGAAACTTTTCCTCCTGCATCAATTGCACCATCTCCCTCCCACCCCCAACAGAATAGGGAAACAGCAGAAGTCAGTGGCATAACTGAATGCCAACTTCAATGCAATTAAGAAGTATGGAATGTAAATCTAAAATTTCCTGCCTGTTCTCTGTCTTCCTTTTCTTCACAGTACAATTGACTTTCCCTTTTTTTTTTTTCCCCTAACCACTTTCATTGGTACTAATCACTGCATGGGAGAAGTTTTCTTGGTGCCTTTCCTTGGCATCCTACAGCTACAGCAGTACGAAGAAGCTCACCGGAGAGGATGCAATAATAAATAACCTTTTTCTAAGGCTTGTTGCCCCAGAGCTAATGACGGGACCAAATTAATTTGCCTTCTGGATTTAGTTCTGTTTTTCTGGATGAAGGAAAAGAGGCAAATTGGATTGTGTATTCTAGGAGGTACGTGCGAGAAAGCTTAATTAAAAGCTTAATTCATTAACCC
Source organism: Syrrhaptes paradoxus (assembly GCA_013400615.1). Classification (NCBI taxonomy): domain Eukaryota; kingdom Metazoa; phylum Chordata; class Aves; order Pterocliformes; family Pteroclidae; genus Syrrhaptes; species Syrrhaptes paradoxus. The sequence continues at coordinate 4,113 of VZTO01001909.1, forward strand.
CAGTGTCCCTACTTGGAGTCAGGTGGCAGCATCGACGTCTCATGAGCACAGAAGCTGACAGAAGCAACTCCTCAAAAGCCAATTTACATACAAACACCAACACAAACGAGAGATTCTGCTCAGCTGTGTCACCCACACTGTGGGGTGGAGCAGTACGAATCCTGGAGGGCTCAGAGAGAATCTTGGGCACAGCGGAAGCTGTCTGTCCCTGAAATTCAGCATCCTGTGCAGTGCTTTTATTTTTTTTTTTTTTTTAGTTTTTAACCTGCAGAATCTACCTGTTGAATACCTCAGTCTTTGTCCCAAAGTCTGTCTTCATAATTTAAGCATCAGGTGTGTTACGCAGTAATTACACTTTTATTTTTTTTTAGTGGAAGATCTCAATTTGCAGAAATGTTTTAATCTAGTTTGCTCTCTGGTTTCATGTGGATATTTTACATAAATAGGTTGTCTTCCTTCTGGAAAAATGCAATTATTCCTTGTTTTAAGTAGAAGGATGGAAACCTTTTGAAGGATTCTGGTCGTTGTAAGCCATGAGGTAGGTAACACTCGACAGGGAGCGACGGGACCTTTTCCTGGCTCTGGATGAGCAGCGGTCCCGTTCCCGTGTTGCGGTGAATCGAGCGTTTGTCCTTGCTGAGTGCTGCTTGCTTGTGTGCAGCCGTCTGTGGAGTCCTGGTGAATGGTTCTTTACAAAAATTGAAGGAATGGCCAAGAGCCGTTGTTATTTTTTACATCCTGCTTGCCACTTTCTCATGTTAGTTAGGGAGGCAGGCACTGGAAGAAGTATCATTACACTGAGAATTGGTCTTTTTCCCTTGACGTAACTGACTTTTTTTTGTTTTCTGTTGGATGGAACCAGTTCCACTGCACTAATGTTTTCTGTGACGTTTGTAGTGTTCAGCTGATCTCTTGCAGGAACTGGAGTAAGGATATTAAAATAGATGCTGTTCATTCTCAAATATAAATTCATGATTTCTGTTACTTTACTGTGAGATTGAGACTTTGATAACAAGTTGAAAGTGATTTTCCAGTTCTCCTTAGCTGCAGGCAGAGGTTTTAAACATAATTCTTGGTTTCCTCTGGTGGAAAGAAGTAAAAGCAGCAGTAGTTTAACTTTTATCCGTGTATACACAGCTCAATTTTTGTCCAGGAGATGGTAGCAAAAATATCTGAGTAGGCTCCTAGTTGTGATGTATATAAAATACATCTATATAAAACAGATATAAAGGTATAACCACGTGATGTAGGGATGTGGTTGTGTCTGAATGCTCATACTTTTATGTGATGCTCTTGGCTCTTTCAGGCATAGAGAGCAACCAGCAGCAATCCAAGGATGAAAACCACAGTGTGTAAAATGTTGTGTATGTTTATTTCTAAAGATATTGTTGGGCTTGCCCAATGCCTGTTTGGGTTAATTCATTTACTGTGAGTGTAACAGTCTGATGGCGCTGAGCTGCTCTCAGTGCGTGAGGCAGAGAGATGAGGGGTGCTCTCGTTAATACCTTGTGCTTCATTAACTTGAAGAATATAATTCGGTACCGTTTGGAAAGCTACATATATATGCTTAAGCAATAATTAAGGCATTGTAGGTTTTGCAGAACAGGTGGAGATGTAAAATGTGAAGTTTTTCATTTACAGTTATTTAATTTCTAATGAAAACGATCTTACTTGCTAATAAACAGCTTTGCGCTTTGCCTCCCCTGCTGCTGCCATGACTGAGCTTCCTATGTTGGTGGCTGCAGAAAATATTTCAAGAAATTGCTAAAAGAGGAGGTTAAAAGGGTGTGTGTGTGCACGCATCTGAACTGCAGCATCTCTTCGCTGAAACCTGTAATATAATTGCATGAAAATGGAATATTAAAATCTAATACAGCTACAGGAAGATGCAAAAATATACGGAGAGTGGCAAGAGTTCCCATGAGCTTGTAGGTGAGTTTTTAAGTTGTTTGCTGCCTGAGTAGTGAAGTTGGTTTAAAGCACTTCAGTAAGATCCCTCAGCAGCCTGTGTTGTCTAAATAAAGTTTTCTAAATTCAAACAGAGAAATTTTTTTAAAAAAATAGGAAAAAAGGAGTGGAAATGACAGAAGGTTAGGAGAGCAAGAAAGGATTGTGAGGGTGTGATACCAGGTTAGTCAGAAACAGCAAACACAGAATTATAGGCAATGATAGAGCAGAGGAAAATAGGAGTTTTAAAAGTTTGTTTTCTGGAAAAAAGGAGAACAATTAAGTTTCTAACAATTAGTGATTTACAGTCTTGTCCCCTAGCCTCCGATGCGATGACTTCGCTTCCTCTATGTGACCTTTAATTCCCTGCCCCTCTGCACCTTTGGCTGCTTTCATCTCTCCGAGTCACTAGATGAGCAAAAGCCGACATATGGTGCCTCTGATTGCAAGTGATGCATTTTTGAGTTTTGGCAGGCCAAAAGGAACAAATAACTGTTGAGCTCGCACTGCGGGCTGTCCTCCAGCGGGAGCAATGATTTAAAACTCTTTTTTTTTTTTCCCAGATTTTCATAAATATTTGTTGCATTTTTTTTTTCCTCTTAAGAGAAAAAACTATCGAGAAGACAGAAAGGGGTTGATTTTCATCGTCTAAGTAAAATTGGTCACTGCAAAGCTCTTCCAGTGTGCAAAACACAGGACTGATGGGAGGAGGAGGTCTTGTTTTGTCTTGGGACAAATAAATGTGTTGGAGTTGTGTTTCTTTATGAATGGAGTGAGGTCGAACAGTACAAAGCAGGACCTGCTGAAAAAAGAAATAGCTGGTGTCAGGGTGTTCATCTGGAATAAAGAAGTTCTGGGCTTGAGTCCCGTGTGTGTTAGACTGCTTCACCTTAAACCCATGCCTGGTATTGCTGATGGATGCCAAGAACCTGGTGGATAGAGCGATTCTTTTTCCAAGTCTTTGGAAACTATTATTCTGTCGCTGAGCCAAGGGACAGATGCTAGCTCTGTCCTCAGAGGTGGTGACATGCAGGTGGGGATGCTGGGGTTGAATGATTGTCAGATACACCAATTGAGTAGCTGGTGATATTGCCGGGGGTGCTGGCATCCCGTATTCTGGAGAAATAATGTCTAACAAAAGCTTAATTTAGACTAAATTATAACAACAAAAGATTTGCTTTAATGGCTAAGCGTTGCACTAAAACTGGTTTCATGACAACATTCTGAACAGAAGATTAGTGACTGTTAAGTTAAATATATGCACTAGAAAACAGAAGTAACTGCATATTTAGAAAAAAAATTAAAAATGAATTAAATTAAAAAATAAATTTAAAAAATAATGTTGGGCACAGATAACATAACAGGTCTACGGTACAAAGAGAAGGGAATGCAGTGTACCACATTTTTCAGGAAGATAAGGAGCGAGCAGTGCATCTTCCTTGGGAGCTGGTTCCTTGGGGAAGCACTGAACGCTCTTGTCCATCTCCTGCACCCTTCTCTGCGTGTGGCCTTTGGCAGGGGTGGGATGTTGGGCTCCGATGACCAACACGTGTCCAACGCAACGTGGTTGTACATATGTTCCAGTGACCCTCTCTAAAAAGGGAAGGAAAAAATTCAAAGTCTTGTCTGATGTAAGCCAACTCTGAGATCAGCACAGGTATTGATTAGCCAGCTTTCTGAACCAGTTCAGCTGCTGCATCAGCGTTGTTATATATAGTGATAATTTTGTACACTCACGCCGTTATCTTAAATCTGGATCTACTTCCCTGGTTCTACCTTTGTTACTTGTCCTATTTGCTAACCTTGAACTCATTCTTTTCCTTGTTACTGTGGTTTCCTGTGATAATACTGACCGCCTTTAGCAAAAGCATTTGGAAGAATATTTTTTTAAAAAAACCTGTATAGAAGAGCAGAATTGTTAGTTAGCTGTTATTATTATTATTCCCTTTGTGTAAATACTTTATATGCTAAGATGCTCAGGGAGAAAATTCCTTTTTCTGTGTGGTTTGGTGGCAATAGCAAGGGCTGGAGGAACTGCAGCTCGTTTGGGGTAGAAAAAATACAAACCTAAAAAGTAAATGGATAAATATTCTAGTTAACTAAATATATGTATGTGTTTGTACAGTCTGTTTGTTCAAGGCTCATAGTATGAGCAATGAATATTAATATTTTCCTAGTGCGGGGTTAGATTGTTCAAATGCTTGATAATTACAACTGAAAATTGCTAATAAGTAGCAGGTGTGAGTGGAGTGTGCTACAGCCCAAAATACTGATGTGATTGATGGGACATTTCTATGAAACGGTTTGAAGGACTCTGCTTTGTGAAACTATCCTGTTCTATGCTAGAAGGACACCTGCCCGAATGTTCCCTGTTTAGTTTTTACTGTGCCATGTGTGGTACTTGAATTGACTATTTGTTTTTAAAACAGAAATGAAATTAATTAAGATAGAGGAATTAAGCTTTTTTTTTTTTATAAGCTCATTTTGCCACTCTCCTCACCCCAACATGGTTTTTTTTTCCTCCCAGTGCAGATGCAACAGAAAAATAACATTTCTCTTAAAAAAAGAATACATATACTCTTTGCATGGTGTGTATATATATTAATATATGGATACCTGTATATCCATACATATGGGCACATATGTATCCTATGTATATATTGTATGTTGGTGTATATATATAGGATCATTACCTTACCACTGACTTTTTTTTTCCATCATAACCTATCCTGAGAGTTCTGTATAATATAAAATCAGGCTTTAACTTGATGGTTTATTTTTCCAGTGAGTTGTTTGACTTGCTGTTTTACTGGACGAATAAGTTATTTTAGTGGTTAGAGTTTCAGCAACTTAAGAGGAAAACAGGGGGGAGAAAAAGGTCGAAAGTAGTACTGCCTTAAATCAATTGGCTTGGGTATTATTTTAGATTACCTCCTCCCTTCTCCTACACACCGAAGAATTAAAGGCTGGATAAAAGGATGTGGACTGATAGAGGAAGTTTCTCCTTGGTTCTGCGTAAAGAAATTGTGCAACTTCTTTGCACTTGTGTCATAAGATTTAATGTTTCTCTTTTAAAACCCGTGTTTCTTTGGAACGTTTTACAGCATGAACTCATTGGACTGTAACAGAACCGTTGGTTTCTTTAACGTGGGCTGCTGCTTTGGGATTGTGGTGAATCTTTCGGGCAATGCTGCCAGTCACAGGGCTGGAAATAATAGCACAACTTTCTGACTTGTTAATTCTTATCGAATTGCTTCATGAGTGATGTCGGTGGTTTTGGTAACGTTTCACTAAGTTCATTTTTTACCAAGGGTATCAGATATTCAAAATCCAATGAAGGCGGCTTGTTTGGTTGTTTAAAAGTGTGAATGAAACAACTTTTGTAAGTGGAAGAAGCTGTATGCCCTATGGAGTTTTGCTGCAGGCTGTAATTTCCTCCCACTGAGGAAACACTGTAAACATACTTTGTAAAGGGAAATCACGTAGATTTGGCTAATGTGACTGAAGTGACACTGGCAGGGTTGCTCAGGGGTACGGAGCAAGCGTGTGTTTTTGACAAAAGGCAGGACAAAATATGTAATTGTATTTTTAGTGAATATCTCCTGTAAGAGTTCATTGTGCCTAGAGAAAGCATTCTTAGAAGGTGGGAAGTAGTTGAAAAGAGCAAAATATAGAAAGCAAATATATATTCTGAAAAATGGTAAAATATGCTCGAACAAAATAGCTAGAAATTATTATTGGTTATTTAAGATGTTATTGTGAGAAACTACAAAAAGGTTCTATCAAAGGCAGTAGCGCTGGGTTGGGAATTATTCTTTAGCATAATACCCTGTTATTGTTCAAGGCTGTGTCACATATTTGCTAGACCACACATTCTTAAGACAAATCGCATTGCAATGCCATGGAGGACATCATCACACGAAGGAATCTCTGCATGGGACGAAAACATATTACAGAGGGGTTACTATCAGTTGAAATATACAGTTGACTACATCTTGTTCTTTCTGTTTGGGTTGTAAGTGGGTTAGATAGAGGCCATCTGAGTATTTTCCTATTTGCTGTGCAAAGAACCACGCTCACTGCTGTAGCTAGTACCTCTTGAAGAAGTGATTGCTGTTCCACGTGTTACACAAGAGCTGTGAAAGCTCTTCTGTGGGACCTACAGCTGGATGATCGATGCCTGGGAAACTTGAGCATATAGAGCCTTTGTTAATCTTGAAGGTGTTAATTACTAGGATTAGCTGATTTTCCTGCAGTCGTTACAGTAGATGACTGTAGGTAGTAAGGTTCGCCACTTCCAGCAATGACATCAAAAGTTTTTCCCCTGGAAGTCTGTTCTATCTTACAGATTTGCCGTAGACATCATTTCTATTGCTGATGGTATCAGGACACGTAACTTCCCCAGAAAAGGGAAATATTTGGAGAGAACATTCTTTATGTGCTTTTAACAGGGATTGATTGTCGGAACACGCAGTGAAGAGCTCCTCTTGAATGGATTTCCAGAGTGCCCCTCTGCAAGCTTGAACATAACCACCATAAATTAACTATCTTAGCTTGAAAGGAGTTTGTGTTACTGCTCTCACACATTGTATAGAAATTTATAAAATGGTTTAGATATTATTTTATTGCATCTGGTGAAGTATAGAAAAGTGAATCTTTGATAAAGATTGAAATTGCCAGAGTACTGAGGAGAGGATGTAAAAAAGGTCTGATGGAGAGATCTGGATTTACTTGGCCTACTGAAAGGGGTGAACTTGGAGAGTATAACTTCTTATTCAAGGGTAGAGCAAGCCACTTGACTGAAGGGTTTGTGGGCTGAGAAGGTTCATTGGGTTGTAACTCTGGTTGTTTGAATCTCATCTGTGGTCTGTTAGATAACTTTTCTTCCTTGGCATGTTGTAGTCCAGTGTGTTAGATCTGAAAAGGTTCGACTCAGGTTATGTTTCTAGGGGATGCATGATTGGAGAGAATGAGGAAAATTACTCCTATTTGAATTCATTTTTTTCTCTGCCTTAGGGAGAGATTGGCAATATGCCAAGTAGCCATTTTTGTTTCTGGATAGTGATGGTCATTTCCAGTGGAGTGTTGTACTCTGCGTCCTGCTTTTCAGATTGGACTCAGCCATGATACACGTGATGCAAACTTGCCTAAACATATTCTATGATCCTGATAGTTTCCATCTCTGTAATTTAGTATTTTAACTTCTGGAGTAAGCCATGTGTTAAGATAGGTTGTGTGTATTGTAGTTGTGAAATGGAAGCTAGGTTTCCTGGTTTTGCCTCCATTGGGAAACTGCGCTTCAACGTTTAATTTCTTCATGCAGATCTTTATGAAGGACTTTACATTTCTGCTTCCTTTCTCCCTCAAGTATTGTCTTAATGGGCTGATAGCAAAGTAGAAATACTTGCTGTCTTGAAAAGTCTACACAAATGATGGCTGCGGTGTTGAACCTAAGAGTGCTGAGTCCAAATCTCAGCTCTCTGTCTGACCATAGCTAAATCTCTTTATTTCCCTTTCTCCATTGGTAAGACTGTAAAATTATGGAAATTCTGACAGCTTTGGACAAGGACAAGTATGTTTTCTAGTATTTAGTGTTTGGATAAAGCAAAAGTGAATTTAGGTTTTAGACTGACTCTTTTTTTCCCCTGAAATTTTACATATAAGATTGTACTTCATGCAGAAATATTCTGCACTTGATAGGATGTATTTTGCATTTAACTTTGTATGCAATGAGTCCTGGACTTACACAGCCCAAAGTCAAAGTAAGGTGTGCCCTATTTAAGTAATGAGCTATTGATTTTAAAATTACTCATTTTATTACCATAATATGGAACTAGTAATATTCTGAAAACTCAGCTCTGACATGGACGCTGTTTAATTTCAGTTTGAGATGGGACAGAAATGGACTTGAAGGATTTTACCTGTTGAAATTTGCATATCACAGGTAGCAAGGACTGTTCAGCCTGATGTAGAGCTGTACACTATACTAAAGGACCCGTGAAGAATTGCATCTTCCTCTTGCTTGAGCTCAGACCTTTGAACGGGCTTGTAACGTAACGTCGCCTTTATTTGTCACTGGTAGCTACACCCTCTAGGCATTCTGTTGCTCAGTATTTACAACACCTTCAGGATCAAAGAAATGCTGCCAAGAAGGCTCATTGTGAGAAATTTTGACCTACTTTTCCATTTGGCACCACTTTGCCTGCCAAGACCAGGTAGACTGTGAACAGACCTTTAGCGTGTCTTCAGTGCAGAGGTCCAATCTGGCATGGAGATGAGAACCCTGTCATGGCAAAGAAAAAAAGAAAAAAAGCAATACTGCCAATAGTCAGAGATTTAACCTCTTGTCTCCTCTTCTGCCCCCTTCTCTTAGGGATGCAAAGTGAGTTTTTTTGGAGAAGGGGTATGGCGGTTGCAAGTTGGGTTCATTTGTGCATGCGTGTTTGTTTTCCATTTCTTCTGCTGCTAGTTCGTAGCTCTGCAGCACTGGGGGGTGCGTAGAGAATCAATTTGCTTTCCGTGATTGCTTTAAACTGCTCATGCTGTAAGATTATTGCGGGTCCCCTTCTCCTAGCACGTAAATGAGAAGAAATGGCTACACATCTGGTTTTTTCAAACCAACATTTTCACTTTACAGGCTGTGATGGAGTTTTCCTTATGTAGTACATGACTGAAAAAGTATATTAGTAAGCTGTGTTTGTCAAGTAATAGAGATCAGTTTATATATTTTGTTACCAAACTATTTGTATTTTGCTTCTCCTTCCCATCCCTTTCCCCTCCCTGTTGCATGTAAAACACAAAACTTTGTAAAATTTTGGCAGTTTAGTATTGCTTCTTCCCATGTCAAAGTTGAAGCATAACACTGGGTAGTTTGTGCAATAAATGGGCTGTACATGAAAAGAAAATCGTAGGTGGTTTTCATACTTTAGTCTGAACAGTCCTAGACCTCTGCATTAGGATGAAGTGAGTATATCTTGATAATGCCGGTTTATTTCATTAGCTGACTATGAAAAAACCCTAGATGCTTATTTTTGTTTTAGGTGTAGATGCCTAACATTAATCAGGTGAGTTGAACCCAAGTTTTCTCAGCACTGCTTTTGGAACTTTAGCCTTCAGCTTTTTTTCAGGAATGACATTATGGCCTTGTTTGGTATTCTCAACAGAAATGAAAGAAGGTTTGATAAGGTACCTAGCTAATAGGCATCTGAACTCTTTATATTGATGAACTGAGATGAAAGGGGGATTTGGATAGGGGAGAGGAAGGTTGTACTTTGAACCAAAGACTTTCTATGATTAGGTTCTCGAAAGCAGCCTTCTAACTTGTGTTGCGCTATTGATTGTTTATAAGGAAACTTGAAAGAAATGGACTTTACTAATTTGTGTGTTAAGAAAAAGGCTGGAGACAGCTTTACTGTTGACTCTTCAGTGGATAAGTATTGGAGCCCCACCCTGAGAATGTGAAATGAAGAAAATAAACCAGTGTGCTTGTAGGTTCAGTCAGTTTCTGTAACCTCATGACATTGATGGAGGACTGTGGGCTGCCTTTTCCATCCCACCCCAGTAGCCCTGGACAGCAGTGTGGTTGGCTTTCTTGAGAAATAGACATTTTCTTACTATATCCTTTCCATAGCAGGAGTATTGTAAGAAGAGTTAATGTCTGAATTATAAAGTAAATAATAGTGAGTTGAGAGACGGTAGTATTCACAAGCTGTTGATACTTATCGGGATCGTCTGTTGCTCAGAAATTCACCATTGTTGTANGTTTTTAGGGTTTTGATTAAGCAAAAGGTAAATTTGGTTTTAGACTGACTCTTTTTTTTCCCCTGAAATTTTACATATAAGATTGTACTTCATGCAGAAATATTCTGCACTTGATAGGACGTATTTTGCATTTAACTTTGTATGCAATGAGTCCTGGACTTACACAGCCCAAAGTCAAAGTAAGGTGTGCCCTATTTAAGTAATGAGCTATTGATTTTAAAATTACTCATTTTATTACCATAATATGGAACTAGTAATATTCTGAAAACTCAGCTCTGACATGGACGCTGTTTAATTTCAGTTTGAGATGGGACAGAAATGGACTTGAAGGATTTTACCTGTTGAAATTTGCATATCACAGGTAGCAAGGACTGTTCAGCCTGATGTAGAGCTGTACACTATACTAAAGGACCCGTGAAGAATTGCATCTTCCTCTTGCTTGAGCTCAGACCTTTGAACGGGCTTGTAACGTAACGTCGCCTTTATTTGTCACTGGTAGCTACACCCTCTAGGCATTCTGTTGCTCAGTATTTACAACACCTTCAGGATCAAAGAAATGCTGCCAAGAAGGCTCATTGTGAGAAATTTTGACCTACTTTTCCATTTGGCACCACTTTGCCTGCCAAGACCAGGTAGACTGTGAACAGACCTTCAGCATGTCTTCAGTGCAGAGGTCCAATCTGGCATGGAGATGAGAACCCTGTCATGGCAAAGAAAAAAAGAAAAAAAGCAATACTGCCAACAGTCAGAGATTTAACCTCTTGTCTCCTCTTCTGACCCCTTCTCTTAGGGATGCAAAGTGAGTTTTTTTTGGAGAAGGGGTATGGCAGTTGCAAGTTGGGTTGGTTTGCGCGTGCATGTTTGTTTTCCATTTCTTCTCCTGCTGCTAGTTCGTAGCTCTGCAGCACTGGGGGGCACGTAGAGAATCAATTTGCTTTCCGTGATTGCTTTAAACAACTCTAAACTGCTCATGCTGTAAGATTATTGCGGGTCCCCTTCTCCTAGCACGTAAATGAGAAGAAATGGCTACACATCTGGTTTTTTCAAACCAACATTTTCACTTTACAGGCTGTGATGGAGTTTTCCTTATGTAGTACATGACTGAAAAAGTATATTAGTAAGCTGTATTTGTCAAGTAATAGAGATCAGTTTGTGTATTTTGTTACCAAACTATTTGTATTTTGCTTCTCCTTCCCATCCCTTTCCCCTCCCTGTTGCATGTAAAACACAAAACTTTGTAAAATTTTGGCAGTTTAGTATTGCTTCTTCCCATGTCAAAGTTGAAGCATAACACTGGGTAGTTTGTGCAATAAATGGGCTGTACATGAAAAGAAAATCGTAGGTGGTTTTCATACTTCAGTCTGAACAGTCCTAGACCTCTACATTAGGATGAAGTGAGTATATCTTGAAAATGCCGGTTTATTTCATTAGCTGACTATGAAAAAACCCTAGATGCTTATTTTTGTTTTAGGTGTAGATGCCTAACATTAATCAGGTGAGTTGAACCCAAGTTTTCTCAGCACTGCTTTTGGAACTTTAGCCTTCAGCTTTTTTTAAGGAATGACATTATGGCCTTGTTTGGTATTCTCAACAGAAATGAAAGAAGGTTTGATAAGGTACCTAGCTAATAGGCATCTGAACTCTTTATATTGATGAACTGAGATGAAAGGGGGATTTGGGTAGAGGAGAGGCAGGTTGTACTTTGAACCAAAGACTTTCTATGATTAGGTTCTCGAAAGCAGCCTTCTAACTTGTGTTGCGCTATTGATTGTTTATAAGGAAACTTGAAAGAAATGGACTTTACTAATTTGTGTGTTAAGAAAAAGGCTGGAGACAGCTTTACTGTTGACTCTTCAGTGGATAAGTATTGGAGCCCCACCCTGAAAATGTGAGTGAAGATGTGAGAATGTCCGCTAGAGCTGGAAAACCAGTGTGCTTGTAGGTTCAGTCAGTTTCTGTAACCTCATGACATTGATGGAGGACTGTGGGCTGCCTTTTCCATCCCACCCCAGTAGCCCTGGACAGCAGTGTGGTTGGCTTTCTTGAGAAATAGACATTTTCTTACTATATCCTTTCCAAAGCAAGAGCATTGTAAGAAGAGTTAATGTCTGAATTATAAAGTAAATAATAGTGAGTTGAGAGACGGTAGTATTCACAAGCTGTTGATACTTATCGGGATCGTCTGTTGCTCAGAAATTCACCATTGTTGTAGTTTTAATTCGTGTGCGGTGTTTAAGTCTTTTGTGGTTTGGAAGCCAGAATTGAGCAGTACCATGAAGTTCCATCCGTCCGCTAGAGCTGGAAAGTCACCCAAAGGGTAGTCTGTGATATACAAAAGTTTGGAGGCTGTCCATTGGTGTCCTGATATCATCATCCTTGTCTTTGTTCAGAGCTTTAAATAAAATGGTCACACCAATTTTTCTTTAATTAGCTTCCTCCTCCCCTTCTGGATTACTAATGGCCCCGAAGCGGATCCGGTCTCGTTGTGTTGAATGCTTGGGTGACTACATTAGTGACAAGCCCAGTGGCAACAATAGTTGGCTAGTGAAAAAAAAAAAAAAAAAAAAAAAAAAACTTATTCATATTCTTTTTATCTTAAATAGTTTTGTAAGTATTTTAAAGCCAACCTGGCAAAGTGTTTTGTAGTGCTTACGACTCATGAATACTTAACCCCTGACACTGCCTTTGTGTAGAGGAACCTGTGCTGTGTAACGGTTTTATACTTCAAAAGAGGGTTCAAAAATTTTTTTTTTTTTTTTTTACTTGGAGCTTATTTTAAGTAACCTGATGTTTAATGAGAGACCCTAAACAACTTAAGGCTTTTAACAGATTGTTCCCTGTATATGAAAAGTCCCGGTTTAATGTGGATTTTATGCATTTTCTTCATCTCCCATCCACTTTTTTCTTAGCCAATGGCAGTCACAGTCCTAAGGCTACTTTCTCTTTAAGAACACACTGCTTACATAAATAGTCCTTTACACCATCTCCGCGTTTTATAATATTAATTGTTTATCAGAAGATGGGGAAATATGCCTTAGAAATGTGTTTTCCTGCTTGTGCATGCCCTGTTACTATTTCAATTATGCAGATTCTTGATGCTGTGGAAATTTGTGCTTGATGACGCCAAAGCAGCTGCACGTTGTTAGCATTGTAGGCTGTCAGATGATCATGTGGGATTCTTGCAGCATGCAACACTCAATAGGATTGAAAAAGGGCTTTTGATGCAAGGCATAGCTTTCAGAATATATTTGTGCCTTTTAGTTAGCTAATATAAAATCATAATTTCTTATCTTTTAAATTTAAAATGCTGCCTCATTTTTCTTCTGGTTGGTTTCATTTTGGCTTCACTAGAAGATGCATCTGGTACATCCACGATTGAGGAGTTTATTAATGATACTGTCGTTCAGTTCACTTACTTTTTTTCCTTTTCGAGTCCTAGCTAGCCCACAGATTACATGATCACATGTTCATCCAGTCATTCATATAGAACACAAACCACCATGCATGATTTCTTCTTCTTTCTTTTTCCTCTCTGCCTTTTTTATTCCCTTTAAGTTGCTTTGTCATGTTCTCTTTTATCATCAAGCTTAGTCTTTGTCTTCCCCTCGCTGCTATTTGTTCTATATTTTCCCATGCTTGGTTACTGCAATATTATTTGATTAACGGGCTGTGATGATGATGAACCTGCACACTGGAGGAGCAGCTACTACAGTGGTGATGAAGGGATGTAATAATGGTCGCTATCCTCGGAATTCTCTCTACAGTGACTGCATAATAGAAGAAAAGGCAGTGGTCCTGCAGAAAAAAGACAATGAAGGATTTGGATTTGTGCTCAGAGGGGCAAAAGGTATGTGCTTCTGTGTGTGTGTGTGTGATGTGCACTGGCATGAAGAAATTTATACATCTCTGAATATAAGCAGGAATTATTCTCGGTGCACTTGGTTGCTAGACAACAGGATTCTCTCTATGCTATACTACTCAGATGGATTTTAGAGGCTTCTTTCTGAAGCAGTTTGCCTTTTTACATAGGAGAAGCACTGTATAATCGTTTTTTTGGGGGGGAGAAAGTTTTGTCTGTATTTTTATTGTGTTGGTACATGTAATATTTTGTCGTTCATCTGTTCCGTTAATGCAGTTTACCTAAGTCTGGGAAACCTGCTTTCCTTCTAAAAACCTGCTTCTTTATTTCAAATGTCAGTCTGTTGCAATAGGTCTATGAATAGAAATAGACGAGAGAGTGATGTTTTGTTTAAAATAGGTGTGGATCTTCTGCAAGGTGACATTGGTGCAGTTTTAGTATGAAAATATGATCTTTTTTTGTATCTTCAGAAGCTGCACGTATGTTGCATGGCCTGTAGTGTGCTCATTTCCAAAGCTGTTCATATGTTAAGCTGCATGTTACTTTTCCGTAGGCTAAAATCTGTAATAACGGCATTCTTAAGAGTTAAAAAAACCATTCTATTTAGTGCTTTGCTTTTTAACTTTCAGTCCAGTTTGCTCCTTTTGTATTTAAAAAATAATATACGATGGTATGTCCCATCTCTTGCTCCCCCTCATTTTACATGGGTTCTCCCTTGCTTTGCTTGAGCATGAAAATTATTCCCTATCTTCATTCTTGGGACATCATTTTTTTTGCTCTCCCCGTTCCCCCACCCCTGACACCAGTGCCACCAGAGATTTTCAGCGTTGTGAAAGCTTTTCTAGTTTTGTCGAAAGCAAAAATTCTGGGAGTTGTACTAAGAAAGGCAATAATTCTGTCTTTCAGCTACCCCATTGGCACGAGTGCTCTGTGCACCGAGCAGAGGTTACTCCCTCTGTGGCAGCCCGACAATCGTCCCCAGATTTCCCCCGTGACAGTGAGGGCACCTCGGGTGAAAGACCCAAGGACTTTTCTGCTTGTCTGTGTACGTGACAGAGAGAGAGGGCTGGTACAAAGGCCAGCTGTGCCTCCTTCCCTGAAAAAGTGATTTCTTCTTTGTGATATACCTCTAAATAGAGAAAAAAAATTCTGCTCGCTCTTTTTCCTCCTTTCCCACCCAACCCATCCCCCCAGTTGGGCCAGATGCTCTCTTCTGGCTCCAGTACATAATTCACTTGGAGCTGGATGTTGCCAGAGTTACAAGCATTTTGCCAGGCACACAGAAGGGTTACTTGAACGAATACTGAATATCCTGGAATCCTCAGAATCCAGCCAGTGCCTCGTCCAGCTTGAGTCGGTGTGTGCCCATCAAGAAGCATGTATTTATCTCTCTGAACTGAAGACCTGTGGATTGCTATTGCAGAGAGATTCCACTCTGTTCCCAGCATCTTGACATCCTCCGAGGCAGAGTCCTCTTACTTTTAGCACCCACCATTTATTTTTTTTTAACCATAAATTGGAATGGCCAATAATAGGCCTTTAGTCAAGTGGTATTTGCAAGAAGCACTCCATAACTTTCTTTTTTTTTTTTTTTTAATGTGGTATTTACTTTTAAAGCTGACACACCAATTGAAGAATTCACCCCAACTCCAGCCTTTCCTGCTTTGCAGTACTTGGAATCGGTGGATGAAGGGGGAGTAGCATGGCAAGCTGGCCTGAGAACTGGAGACTTTTTGATCGAGGTAGGAGATCCTGCGGTTCGATTCTCAGTGCTCTCGTGGGGAAAAAGTGGTGGTCCCTTTGTAGAATTTACTCTGGAAAAAGAGTGTGATGCTTTTGCACAGAAAGTTCAGTGGGCTGACACCAACGGCGTACTGGATCCATTTAAAAATCTTTAGGAAAGCAGTTAAGAGTGTTCAAGTTGGCTTGGAATTTTCTATTTGTTCTTTTTTGTTGTTTGGGAAAAAACTATCAGAGGAATTTGGAAGGTTTTATTCTGCTTTGCATTATTGAATTGAAATTTAGATTAATGCCAATATTTATGGTAGGATACCAGTTCTGTGGTTTTCTAAATGTTTGTACAGAGTCACCAGAATTAACGACTTTTTATGCAACTATTTCTGCCATCAGAAATATCTGCGGTCTAGTGCTGTTTAGAAACCATGGAGAATAAAACAAATTACTTTGGCTTGAAATTAAATATTTCCAGCAGTGCACAGTAAATACAATTATACAAAAAAATAAGCAACAGATGTTATTGAAATATAAGTTACTTTATAAAAAAGGTATATTTAAATGCTCTCTTCAGTCATACCAAAAATATCTTCAAGTTTTTTATTTTGGGGGGATTTTTGGTTGGTATTTTAGGCTTTGCTGAAATAGTTGGTACTCTTATTTAGTGTTACTGGGCAGTTTGCAACAAAATCATAATTTGGGATTTTCTTACTCTTCTCCCCACAACCATTTTATAACCAAAAAAAAGTGATACTGTCATTCTGTGAAAGGGGGTGTTTGAAAAAGAGGTCTTTCAGGATGGATCGACCAAGTCTTGTCTGTAAGGTCTATTGATTTTTATTTCATTTTTTTTTCTTCAGGCACATATGTGTGGGGGGTTTTTTTAAGTATTTACTGGTGCTACCACATTTATTTCTGCAGAGCTGGCCTTTACATTCAGGAGAGGATAATAATATGCAGCTTTTATTTGTTGTGTGCATTGGACTCCCATGGTGATTGAATTTAAATAGTTGCACCACTTCTTCACGTTGTAACAATGAAAGAACAGGCTTTGCAGGCTTCTGAAATAAATAGGTGTGCATTTTTTCTGTGTCTTCAAAGTACATTTTTTCTGCCTGTTTATTTAAGAATAAGCATTTAGGAAACCGTTAGTAGCCTGCAAATTGTACTGATATGTACTCTGTGCAAAGATGCTTTCAAAACAGATTCTTGATGTTAGGTGGGGCTTTTAAAATAATGCTTTATTTTTAGAAGTTGGTTTCTTGTTAGGCTTTTGATCTCTAGGAAGCATGAATAGTCCGTATGGGCTGGTTTCACAGACAGATCCGATGTTGAATAATGTGTAATTTAATGGGGAGGACTGCAGAATGATTACCATGCATATGGATTTTTTTTAAAGATCTCTGAAGGGAGGCAAGGAGTCTGGGTAACTGATTCTGCACAAAGCTTTACTGGTTTTCTGGCAAATGAAAGAAGAATTGTAATAAATTTTCTAGACAATTTGCTCCCAGCCTTAGCTGAGAAGAGCAGTTAAACATGCACGTGCATTGCTGAATCAGGACGTCAGTCCAGACTCCACACAGCCCAGCATATTTGTAATTAATTCTGAAAAAAAGCAGTTTTTACATGCAAGTCAAATCCATTTCTGCGTAATTTATTTTCATCGGGGTTATTCTGTTCTGAATCTTGGAACTTAATTAAGAGGATATGGTAATCCTGAGAAATCACAACCCTGCTGATGTTGAAGACTTTGATGTTGGAGAAGGGCAGGGGTTCTTTTGTGAACTCCAGCACACACTGCTCTCTAGCTCTAGAAAGCCATCTTTGAAGATATTTACACTGATGCAAAAGATACTACTGTCAAAATATAAAGGACTGGTCCACCTGCACTTCTAGGAATGAGAAGCTACTTGATTTCTTGTGTCGAACCAAGAGTTAAACGTACCATCCATTGCAGTGAATGCTTATCCTCACTGCTGCGGTTAGTCTGTCTTCTCCCATGACTCCAAAGTTTCTGCTGCTGTGTATAAGTGCCACCTCAACCGTTTGTAAGTAATATCATGCATTTATCATAAATGTCACACGGATAATAAAAGAGTTAATGGGCAACTAGGATCCTAATTAGTCACATTTATAATACTGGTGGCAAGCATCAGGCTTTGGGGAAGTGAGAGTCCAGTTTGGCAGAGGGAGAGCAGATGTTTTGATCTTGCTCGAGGAGGTTGGGTGGCTTGGGGTCATGGAGCTAAGGGGAACCTTTTCCCTTACTCCTTGCTATGGATAAACAGGTTTGTCAGGTTGATAGATTCTTTGCCTGGAAGCAGGAGAGATCGTGAGGATAGGTGAAGAGAAGGCATCATTTCTTCATGTGTAATTATGGTCTCTGGGTCTTCTGAAGGGTGTAAAACTTCAATGGCAGCCACTGGGCATACTAAAGCGGTTCAGTGCTGGAGGTGATGCATGTTGAGCAGAACAAGCCTATACAGAAAGGGAAGTAAAGGTGTTGTCTTGCTTCAGCAGGTGAACAGAATAGGTATGAGCTGGAAAAGGGCTGGCATAGTTTCATTTGACTGAGTTTTCATCAAGTTTGCAGATTTTTCTTAAAAGCCACATGGTACTGATTAGTCCAATGATTAATTCTAACATGAGACTTCAGACAATGTTAAACAGGACTGTGGAAATAGTGTTCTTCACTGAAATTTCTAACAATAGGGTTTTTTCCTCCTTGCTTCAAACCCAGTCATGTTTTTTGTGATAAGAATTGTAATGTATGTAGTGGCTGTTCTGGGGAGAGCACAAATACAGTGTATTGGAAAAGCACATGGGTGGTTTTAGAGCCGAAACAGTGAGCTGGAGCCAGCTGTCATTGGGTGTGGATTTTCATAAGCAGCTCTGCAGTTGCTGATTCGTGTCATTTTTTTCTTGACTTTGAGAAATAGTCAGAAATGAAGAATGTTTATGACTTGGTTGTTATAACTGAGATTGCATAGAGTCCTAGAATCATTAAAGCTGAAGCTTGCCCTGTTTGCCATTTTTCACATTTTTTGGTTGATGTGTTCTTGAATCTTGGTATCATCTGCCCAATTTAAAAGACAAATAGAAGTAAAACAACATACTAGTGCAAGTGCTATCCAACCTATGGTTTCCATTAGAAAAGGGTTTAGGAAGCTGCAGCCATCATTAACGTACACACCAATTCTGAAGCCATTGTGGGTCATTGTTAGTTCACGAGTGACTGGATTTCTATAGTACACCTGCAAGGTTATAAATTCTTGAAAAGAAAAAATCGAACCATAAGCTGATTTGATTTGTTACTTGAAATGGAAGAAATGTATCTAGCTCTGATAATAAATCTCTTCTTTCTGAATAATCTTTGCGTGCCTAACCCTTCGTTACCTTTGTTTAGTGTAGCAGTCAAGCTAAGGATAAATAGAGTAACCATCGAATACTACTGTTCGGAGAGTGCTGCCTTACAACGTGACGTAAAGTTTTGGGTTGTGTTTTCTTCTGAGATTTGCTTTGATGATGTACACAAGCATAACCATCTTTAAATAATTAAAGTGGAAGAGGTTTTTTAACTTAGGATTGTCTTTTGGGTTTTTTTAGTATAGTAGGATATGGACTATTTTACTAAATTAAAACCCTGTGAGTTATTAACTGTTTGTTAGTATTGCCCATGAGCATGCAACTGTTTTGCACGTGTTGCATGATGTGATCTGTGGGGATTTGTCATCCACCACCGAGCATATCTCATATCAAACAATAATGTTATAGTATTAATACTTAGAAAGTGAAAGTAATTCTCCACTACTTTGCCAGAATAATGTGTTTGTTCTCTAAATGGCATTGCAGTTTGCATTATTGTGCCATAAAATCACTTATTTTTTTCAGATAAATTGAAATGTTATTGTCTTCAGAATAGGATGGCTGGTTATTTACATTCCAGGTAAAATGGAAAATAGATAAAGCCAGTGTATTATTCACTGAAATAAAAAAAAAGGCAAAATCCAAGGTTTGATTTTGGGGATCAATACCAGAGCTGGTAATAGAAGAAATCTCCTTTTCCTGCACAACAGTTCAGTTGGTACCTGTACCAAAATGGTCTGTAGTATAACTGCCTGTATTTCTTTATCCTCAAGAGCTCTAAAGAATTTACTAGTACAAACTTTTCTTTAAGTAGTGATAGGTGGAAAATGGACATAATTTGATTACAGACAGCATTATTTTATCATTGTATTAGAAGAAGATATCTGTGCTCTGTAGGAAGAAGCAAGAAGCACTTAGGGAGATATTTAAAATATCCAGAATATCTTTTAAAAACTTACACACAGGAGTAACTTTAGATTCATATTCAGCAATAGGTTGTATTTTTGTTTTATTCCAGTAAACGCTTTATACAAATTTCAGAACGGATCTGGAAACCAAGCTTTTAACATTATTGTTGTAACTCAGTCTATAGTCATTATGAATATTTTTGACAAGCATAGCAATGTTACATCTTACATTTGTATTCAATGGCTGGATGAATTAGTGGCTTTACAAAGCCATCTGTTACTGATTTACATCCTTTTAGCGATAGAGAAACCTTCGCATCCTGAGGTAGTCTTCATTAATTACCCTGTGGCTGAGTTTTCTTTTATTTCTAGCGTGAACCTCGCTAGCTTCTGCCACCAGATATAAATCTAAATTATTTTTTTTCCAGGCAGCTTCATGGGGACAATATTTTATCTCCCTTGGAAATAAACTGAGGCTTTGCTTGTGTCTTTGTAATAACATCATCACATAGCAATTTTATGCAGTTGTTTTATGAAAGTTTGCTCATATCCTCCCAAAAGTGTGGACACCAGCTCCATGCAGTACTTAGTAAGAGCCTCCTGCACGCAGGAGGAAGAAAGAAAAACCAACAATATTCTTTATATTTTTGCATGCTGTCTTTACCCCTCACACTTTGGCCTTTTGGTGGGCCAAAAGAGTAAGGTCTGCCTTTTGTATATATGTAATATATATGCAGTGAAAGTTTGTGTATGTACCTGCTTATTGTAAGTGTAATTATTGGTGTAAGGGCTCTCTGTAACCTGCAAGTCTGAGGTACGGCAGATCTTGCACACATAGACTGGGCACTAGTATTTTTAACTCTATATTTCGTTGATATATATAGTTTAAGTCAACCAACCGCTAGGAAGAGGTGATTTCCGTGTACCAGTTAGTCACCATCCTCTTGGTGCCATCTCTAAACGATGTCTAAGCACAAGGGTACCCCTGATGCATCTCAAAACAGAAGTTGTCAGAGTCTGACGGGAACTTTCTTCCTCTTTGGTTTTGAAATCCTTCCACTTAAGCATAACTATGGTGTCATGGGTTTACCTCTTTAATTCTCTCCCCTATGATTGGGTGGGGGCAGGGACTGTGTGAGCGGGTGTGCGTGGTTTGGCCCCCAGCCAAGGGCCAACCCGCCACATACAGATGTACTGGAGAAGTGAGACAATGAGGTGTTGGGAAAAGAGCAGCCACGGTACAAGTGTTGAACAGTCCAGAGTGTCTGCACAGTCTCTGGCCAAGAGGGTTAAGTTTTCACTTGATGGAAAAGTATTTTGCTTTCTTTCCACTTAAACCCAGTGAGTGAAGGTTTGGGTTTGTTTGGTTTTTTTTTTCTTAATTTCTGTTTTTAGTGGATGATGGCAGCTGAATGAGATCATTATGCCTTCAGAGTGCTATGGGTCTGCACAAAAGCACTGTAGAAGAAGGGCAGTTATTTTGGTTTGCTCTTTTTATCCGTTTAAATGCAGCCTCTAACCTGTAGGAAGTGATGGTATTCCAAATGTGCTCGGTGTAATCATAAAAAAGATGGACCAATGCTGTTTAATTTTCAAAATATGTTAATAAGACTGTTAGCTTTTCAGCATAGATGGAAGTGGGCAGACAAAAAAAGAATTTGGTTCTTGCAAGAGCTCAGTTGTTCACGCCTAAGCAAATAATATGCTTTAAAATAAGACCGAAGAGCAGACAAAAGTGAAATCACCTTGCTGTTGTCAGACATACAAAACCTGGCTGTGAGCAAAGCTGGAAAGTGTTTTCCTTTAGCCTTGATTCTCCATGAGCTGTATAGTGGGCTTGTAATCCCAAGGTGCAAGAGAAAACGGGGATTTTATCTGATTTCCCAGAAATGTAAGAAGTACCTGCTTGATACTGAGGACTGGTGGTTGAGCTTCCTTGAGAGGGGGATTGGCAGGAATCTTGGTGATAATAGCAGCAACAGTCAGAATTTGCTCTGTGTCCATTTGGTTCTCCATGATCATTTTTAAGGCATTTTGACCCCGATGCACCAGTATTTTTAAGAGAAGTTTGCTGACATTTCTGCTGTGAGGGGCTCTGCCATTTTTTTGACTTTGTGAATGTGAAAACCAATATTTCCCTGACTTCCTACTACAAAATCCTCTAAAAAGAGCAAATTAGTTTAAAGATAAGCTGCTTATTATAAATAGCCAGTTCTTGGCCATCTAGAAGCCGTCCAGTGGCATCCAGCCATCCTGGGCATCCAGCGTTGCACATGAAGCCCAGCTATGGCCAGTCTACTCGTGCTGATGTCTGTCTGTCCTCTGTTCAAATAACACAACAATTCAACTCTGACATTTCTAGCTCTTAGACATTGAGGTTAGGTATTAAGACTAATAGCAGCACGTAAATACATGCTGGTTTTAAGGTATAGTTTGGAGGTTTCCAGAAGACATTATATTACAATTAATTTCTCTGAAGCCTGTTGGCTTTTTTTAGTCTCTTGATACTATGGAAACCTGGTTGCCGGAATGGAGCTGTATGAGAACTAGTACTTGCGCCTGGTATTTGAAGGGAGATAATACAATTTATTTTAATTGCAAGATGTTGCTACAAACTGCAAAATTACAGGTGAAGGAAAACAGAGGAGATCTTTTAAACAGTGGAGAATTATCTGACAAATTCCTATCGTTGCATACTGTGGTAGAACTGATCTAATACCTAGAATTTTTCCCTTTTTAAAATTTTTCCTTTTTTTGGGAGGCATAAGCAACTTACAAGCAGGAGAAATACTGTAATGTGGAGTTGCATGTGTGCATACATGGGGTTTTTTATTTATTTATTGCCAGTTTTCTTATTCTGATAGTAGCAATCAATTACAATCGATTTGTGAACTTTGGTTCACCTGCTAGTTCTGTTTCATGTACCACAACTTCGTCCAGAGGTTAAAAGGAAGTTGCTAGATATCTGATAACCATGTGCTTCATGACCAGTAACCTACCTCTTTCTACCCATTCCTCCTCCTCACCCAAGTTTTCTAGTTTTCTGAAGAACTAGCTTCATTCATGGTCTCAAACCATGCAAATGCATCTTTGCTGTCATCTCCAAACCTGAAAAAGCAAATGGAAACTCTAGAACTTGACGTGTATGCTATGAATTTTGTTTTCCTGGTAGGTTTTCCTGAAAATCATAATCCTTTAACTTGTACTGTGGAAGGGGGTTCCTGAGCTGGTTTAGATGTTTCAGAGGGGTTAGATAAATCCCTTCATGTTGGTATACAAGAAAGGCTCTGCACGGCTTTGTGTGGGCGCTAGTCACCGCAGAAACACTCTTGATTTAGGGAAATTCAGAACTGTTGAATCTGCTCTAGCAGGAGCTCTGCATTCCTTTTAATATTATTTCTTCTGCATTCAATCTCTAGGATGTGTTCTCTATAAAAAGCAGGAGAAGGCTTCCTTCCCTGTTCCTTGTGTCATCCTCCTGTAGGTGTAGATACAAGAAAAAGTGCAAACTTCCAACCTAGCTCTGGGTCTGATTGAGGTCCTCACACAATATCAGGGTATGTATGAACAATGAAGGGCTCTGTCTTCTAGAACAGAAAATAGAAGTGATCAAAACCGGGACACACAAGGCAACACAGTTGGACAGATAATCTAGTGAAAAGCTTGCTGATTTTAATAGATGGGAGCGCTCGGTGTTGGAAGTGTGCTGAGCCTGATCACAGAAAATGGGTGGTCATCCTTCTCGGAGAGCTGCTGAGCTCCTCTGAACTCATTGTGCAGCCACGCAGGAGAGCAGCCAGAGAAGAAGGTAATGACAGAAGATGGCTTTCCCAGGAATCGCTGCCTTGGCGTGTTCTGCTGCATTCAAAGCATTTCCTACGGCTTGTGGCTGTGGGACTGGGCGAATTTATCTAATAAGGAAAATGAAATATACTTTAAATCAATTGGATTAGAAATAACATTTTATATCCTATTGTAACACTGATATGAATCTTTTCAGAGACTCTTACATCTAACAATAGAGAATAATAATCGTTTTTCTCTACTACTTCGCTTTTGCTTCCTATATTCCGGCAGTAATTTGGGGAGCTGGATTTCCAGTGCTCCTCACCTTGTGGTACAAAGTTTTCTCTTGTTACAAAAACATTATTTTTCTGTGGTGAGAGTTTTGCCAGTCAGTTTTTAAAATAGGAACTCCTGGATAGTCTTCAGGGCGAGTGGCAACTTTTCTTTAAGGGGGTGCTGGATGTGGTTGGACTTGGAGGTCTCTGAAGGCTTTGCTGGTCAGAGCACTGACAATTGTCCTGGGCAATACATCAAAGGTTTCATGGCTTTTTTCAAGAATGGGTAAATAGGGTGAAAGGATAAAAGTCAGTAGGTAAATATATCTTTATTTGCTGATGAAGAGAAAATTTAAAAGCATTTACGTACACAAAAGAGAAGTTGTAGAAGAGTTCATTCACAACCTGGGACACACAGGGTTGATTCTGGACAAATGTTATGGATATTTAGATACTGGCTGGAATAAAGGAGAGAGCTAAAAAAGAATCATGACAATCCTGGGCAGAATGAGTCACTGCAGAGATAAACTTCACCATGAAATATCCATGATTTACTAGTTTAATAGTTTCTAAAGAATTAGCATTAAAGATGGCAGAAAAGCCTTTTTATAAAGGCTCAGCTTGGACTTGCGCTGATGTCATATAACAAAATGTTGTAACCTCGCATATATTTGATGCAAGCCTACATGCTAAAACAGGTGAGGAAAGGTGTGAAGCTTTGTACTCCTAAAAGCAGGTCAACGAGGCAGGTACTGAAGTCCTGCGTTAACTACCTTGTGTTTTCTTTTAAAGAAATATAAACTGCAGAATCAAAAATAGTGTTTTTTTTCTTTTTAATTCCCAATATAAATTTTTCTAGTGTTTTTCTTACAGTTCTTTCTTTTAAAATTATTCGTGTAACAGGCTTTGAACAACTGTTGTTGCTTTCAAGGAATCAGCCTGTGACTGTGGCTTTCCAGCACCGGATAGATCTGTGCGAGGCAGTGGTCGTTGTTGGCTTGGAAGTTGTTAACGGTGCGTTTGGTACTAGGGGCTATTATGACTCGCTTTAACTGCTAAATTAAAGAGAGAACTGGTCTTAAATGACCGGCTAAACATTTATTGTAAGCATTTTCTTGAAGTTAGTTGTTAGTTTTTTTCTATCTAGTTATGCCTTATTGACTGAGCCGATTAGGGAGCTGGCTTTTACAAATCACCGACAGACTGGGAATCGAATTTGAGATGTGTTATGTCTGCAAGGAGGTATTTGGTTCCCATAATTCCCTGTGCATTTTTCAAAATCTCTTTGAGGTATTTTAATAAAAATCAAGCATACTCCTAACAAATTGATTGTTCTTCAGAGTTGGAAATGATGTAGGCACCCGTTATCCAGGAATCAAAGACTAGGATTATCCATCCCCAAGTCTCGTTTTTCTGCAATTTTTTTTTCCATTTCTTCTCCCTATTCCATGCAAACCTGTTCAGAAGTGCCGTTCAGTTCTTTAGTCCTTTTGCTTCTTTCTTACAGAGTNTTTCCATCTCTGGAGGGATTATGTAGTTGATAAATTCTTGTGGTTAGCAGTAGAAAACAGGAAAGCTCTGAAACATAAAAAATGTGAACTGCTACGCTGCTGTGAAACTCACCGAGAATACCTTCTGCAAACAGGACTATTGTCAGCTTTCTAACATTGCAGAGGAATATTTAATAAGTGAAATTCCTCCTTCATTTGCATACTAATTGCTAGATTATTATTTAAAAATCAGCTTCCCTCTCTATTAGAAAATATTTACTATTTTATGTGATTTTATACGCTGGTTTGCTGCTTTTATTGTACAAATGAATGTCATTAATCCAATTTGAATTTTAAAATATTTATTTCTAAAGACCTTTTGATGTAGTGAGGTGTAAAAGTTGTTTCATTTTGATTTTTTAAATTTTTTTTTTAGTGATCTTAAATGCAAAAATGATGCTGCTAGGCAATTATCCACCCAGAGAGTTTCCAACACAGTTACTCATAATAAACACCAGATCAGTGCCATGACGACAGTTTTCGGTGAATGCATGATCCGATTCTAAGTTTTGACTTTCAAATTGGCGTGATTGTGCAAATTCACAGTTTAGAAAGTTCTGTTTATTTACAGGAGGGAAGTATATAAAACTAAATGAAGGAAGTTACTAGAATGAAGGTGAACCCACTCACAGGGTTACCACCTCTGTGCCTCAGTCAGAGTTTAAACCATTGTAGAAGCCAGCCTGGGTTTAAACAGCTGGTGTATAAGCAATTTTACACACTTTTTCACACTTTTGGCAAATATTGGCTTTTTAAACAGGTATGTTCAGTTGCCACGAGTCACTTTTTGATCATTTCCAGTGTACGAGCTTTTAGACTTCTAATTCTTGCATTTTTGTACTTCCAGTGTTCATGAGTTTTTCATTATTTTTAAATCCCCAGGTTTTTTTCTGTTGTATCTTATAACATTAATACTATTTTAAAAAAATCAAACTTCTAATTTTAATTATTTTTTTTTAGTATAAATCTGCAAAGTGAGGAAAAATATGTAGAACTCTGGTTCTCAGCATTTTATTGAAATTTCATTGACTTTGGTTCTGTTGGGCTCTGGCAATAGGGAGCAATATATATATAGTCCTGAAGCAAATGCCAAACTGTGTTCATGTTTTGAGTTGGCACTGGGAAATGGCTCAGTAGTATGCTTTATTTTTTTCAGACTTGTTGGGTCTGTTAGTATTGTTGGCTAATTTCTTTTATTGGCTGGTTTGAAAGTTGTCTGGCATCTCTGTCCTCAAAAGGTCTTCATGGAAAACTACCAATGGTTTGGTTTTTTTTTTTTTTGCTTTGGGTTTGTTTTTTTTTTCCTTCTAGGATTTCAATTTCTGTAGAGCGGAAACAGTTTTTTGCCCCCTTCTGATTTTGATTTCCTATCCAGAGGGTTGTAAATAAAGAAACATTGCCTTCAATAACATCTGCCATGTTTGCACAGCAACCTCTTTTATTGTTCTGTAATAATGTCTTTGGATGAAATGTCTCTTTTGAGTTATTATTTTAATTAGTTTTGATTCACTTTGCTTATTGCTCTCTCCTGTGCATACAGAGAAGTGCCTTGCAAGAAAGTTTACTCGAAAAACTGCCCCATTATAATTATAAACATTAAAAAATTACATATCGGGTCCTTCTGTTGCTATTTGTTGCAAACAGAGGAAGATGTTTTGAAGGTTTATCTTCTGTCCCAAAGCATCACCCCGCCGGGCTCTCCTGCGGTGTTGTTCACATCTCAACTTTCTCTGTAGTTAAGGGAAGGTTCCTGCCTGTCTGGTCTTTCCTATCCTAAATCTAAACTATCCTAAATTTAGTCTGCACCACCTGCAGCGTTGAGGGTTTGCTTTCTGAGGAATTTGTGTACGTCAGCAGGGGTGAGTAGAACTTAAGCTAGGCTCAAGAAACTTCTCACCAAAGGCTCCTCCTGACTCTGCAAGCCCCGTCCATCTGTTTCTAGCACAAGTGCTTGATTTTAGCTGATGCTTTCAATGCGTACAATCTGTATTTATAAGGTTTTGTAAGGTCCAGCGGTGTGTTGCTGCCCTCCACTCATCCTCGATAAGTTGAGCTTTGTTTCACTCTGATTTTGAGTAAGATCCAGCAAGTGGTGGATGAACTGCTCTCAGAAAGGCAGAGAGACCAAAAAGAGTTAAAATGTAATCCGAGCATACTTCTTTCCTTTTGTCAGTTTTTTTGCTAAAGAGAAAAAATATCAGGAAAAAACCTCTTATAAATGTAATCCCAAAAGTTGAAAGAACTGGAGAGAAAACAAGAAAACTGTGAAAAAGTGATTACTTTTTTTTTTCCATCAGCACATTCAGACACACTGAGACAAAATTTATTTCTTAAGGACTCGAGACTGCAGCTGGGCTTTAAGCAAGGGCCGGGTTGTCCCAGGTTAGGGACAAAACTGCTCAGAAGGCATTTCAGGCAAGCACATAAATTGGGCTGGATAAATCCAGTCCGTGTATTTCTGCACAATTGCTAGTGGGAAGGCAATGGCAGTACATGTTTTGAAAAATTAAACATTTGAAAATAGTCACATTTATGGCTGTATATCAAGGTGCTGAATCACTCAAGGATTATCAACAGTAAAATGTGTAAGTAAGGCTGGCAATGCGTTGTTTATATGTGGAAAACAGCATAAATCCAGTGCTTCTGGGAATTCTGACCGATCTGTAAAAAATAATTTTTATTATCTAAATCACTCATTTTTTGAAGGATTTCTTGAAAAGGTAAAACTGTTGATTGTAGAATTTTCATCCTCCCGTGTCTTGTCATCTTAATGCCAACTGTACCATCTGATCCTTTTCCCGGTTCCTCTGGATAACCCTGTGCTCCAGGCAGAGATTTCCAAATCCCTGCACCTTAGCTCATCATCAAAATTAGACTTCAGAACCCAATCGTACTCAGAGAGCTGGTTGAAAATGAGAGTCCAGCTACCTGTGGGAAGGGCTGTCACGTTTCTCGGGTGTTCAGGGTTC
Organism: Syrrhaptes paradoxus; assembly: GCA_013400615.1. Classification (NCBI taxonomy): domain Eukaryota; kingdom Metazoa; phylum Chordata; class Aves; order Pterocliformes; family Pteroclidae; genus Syrrhaptes; species Syrrhaptes paradoxus. Next base: position 32,268 of record VZTO01001909.1, read on the forward strand.
CTAAAGAAGCGGTCTGGATGGATCCCTTTTCTCTCAGTGTTACTAATACCAGTGGTACCATGAGCTGGATGGAGCTGCTTCAGCTCCCATATGTATCCGTCTCTTCAGGCTGTTCATGTTTTATGGCAGTTTTGGCAGCCTGCCGGGATTTTTCTGAGTAATGCAAGTGGTGGGGAATAATAATATTAACCCCTTTGTATCTTAGCCAACCATGAGGAGGATTTTGTGGAGCAAAGTTCCCCTGCTCACCCTTTTTCCTCCTCTGTGTCCTTCAAAATGCACCGTCAAGTATGCATTAGGAAGCCTAAACAGAGAGGTGGATATGGATGAACTTTCTAAGGAGGTGACAGCATAAAAAAGGAAGATTATATGATTCTCTATGGTTTTTTTTGAAAAGATCATTCTTTGTTTTCCCCTGTTCTACTTCACTGCCAAGGTCAAGTATGAATAGCAACCACGGTGGTTCGTACTGACAACCCTTCTCCATCCTTGTCTCTCTTCCAACAGTGAAAGATTTGCAGGAGCAATATAATAACAGCACTGCAGGCTTTTTCTGGGGTGAAACAAAAGTTAATGCTTCCTAATTTCTCTATGGAATGATTTGCAGATCATCAGAGGCCACTCATCCTATACCGAGAGCTGGTGCTAGGGATGCTCGAGTTATGGTGGCGTTATTAAAATATTGACAGCCTTAAGGGTGAGACAACTGTTCTGATAAAGGACAGAGAAAAGCATGAATAAACTGTTGTTTCCTAGTACAGGGAAACGAACACAGAAAAAAATGCTTATGGGCTGGAATTTCCAGGAGAAAAAGCAGAAGACCACAAACAAATTTATTTTTACTAAGACACTGCTGATATGCTAATCAGCTCTATCGCATTATCAAAGTCTTCATCAGCAATTATCAGAGAGCCCTTCACAGGCCCAGACAATTTTGGCAGATATCGTTTGCTGCTTTTCTCTGCTTAGGTGAGTGCCAGTTTGTTCCATCCAACTCCCTTTCTCCTCTTAGGCCTTCCTTCCTCCCTCTTTTGCTGGAAGATGTAAATTTTTGTGCTGTTGACTGTATTCGGTGTGGGAGAGGAAGGTACATATTGTTGACGTGCTGCAACCTCACATCAAGTGTTGTGTACCAGCCCAGTAGACCTGTGCATCCTCAGACCTGTTTGTGAGCCTCCCCGGGCTTCCTGCCTGGGAGAAAACAATTCCACTGCACCAGCTCTCCAGTCGCCACTAATTGAAGCAGCATAATTATCAAATACTTGGCCTCCTTCCCCCTCTGAAATAAAACAGCTGTGTTATAATGTTATGATCAAATTCTTTCACTGTTATATGGCCTAATAAATTAAGGGCTGGGATTCGTGCATTTGTGACTCACGGTCTGTCACTAAAATATTCTAATTTCATCAATGGTCTTTTGGATGAATTTCCCTGAATGGGTGCTGGTTTACTTCGTCTGAAAAGAGATGCAGCTGGTTTTGTGCCACCCGTTCTAAGAGGGATGAGTTAGTGGTCTCTGGTCTACAGAAGAGTAGAAAACAAAGAAATATTTCTGTAAAGAATCGGCTTCACTGACTGCCACATCAATTTAGTGAGAGACACAGACCAGCTCCTGAGAGCTCTCAAAATTGTCCAGGGTTGCTGCTCAAGGAGCTGTCTGGATGCACTTCATGTAGATTGATCGCTCTGGAGAAAGAGTAATACAGACTAACCCCTGCTACAACAAGCTTAAGGGTGAAAAATTAAATGATTCTACTCTGGCTAAGCGAAAGATTAATATCTTCTTTGCAAAATTATAATTAGTTTAAGCTACAAGCAATAAAACATTCTTCTCAATTCAACTAAACATGACTTCTCTTCAGCTGTTCGAGTGTTTTCATTAGCTTGGGAACTGGAAATTTATTATCCTTCTCTACAGGTTGGCCTGCCTCAAACACCTTTCAAAACAAAAGATATCTGCCCTCCTTTTCCTTTCTTTCTTGGTTTTTTTGTTTATTAGGAATGCAGCCATCGAAAAAGGCAGCGTGGTTAAATGGCTTCTGAATGGTGTCATTTGGAATTAGGGAGTCATCTTTCAAAATTGGAAATTTTGAAGGGAAAAGAGAAAATAATTGAATTCCTGCAGAGTTAAAACCAAAAGTTGGAGACACACCAAAATTGATCTCGAGGAAAAACTAGCTAAAGACATAAAATCTCATGATAGAGTTTTTTCTTTCAGAAGTACCAGCAGTAGGAGGGTCTGCCGCAGGTCAGGAGACCCGCAAGGCGATGGACCTGTGGAAGGGAGCACTTCTGAAAGAGAGTGCCACAGACAAAAACCTCCGTGAATTTTTAGCAGCAGTGTTAGCTATGGGGTATGGCTGCTTCCTCAGGACACTAAAAATAAAGACCAGTGGTGGCATTTTGCATTTTCCTTGGGTCGGTTATGGTCTGGCCTGTGGGTCTGTTACCGTACCTGTGTCCTGAGGTTGGTGCTGCCATCCATGAGCGATAATGCATGAGTCTAGCTTCAAAAGTGAAAGAAATAACAACTGTAGGGTCAGCAGTCAACTGAACCATCAAGAAGCACCTTGGAGGCCTCTTGACTGCAGGTACCACCAGAGGAACAGCAGTTTACTCTTAAATCGATTTAAGCACAAGCCTACCCTGAAGAGCAATGTCTGGTTTCATAGACACCAGAGAAAGGTTTCATATCTGACTGAGGAAATGAAAAGTAACAAATCATCAGGACAAGGTGGTATCCTGAGGGTGACTCGGATATGAAGTTTCTGAACAGAAGCATCTTTGCCTTGATATAGAGGAATGGGATGTAGGAAATCATTGCTGGGCTTGGGGTTGTAGGAACAACCCTGAGAACTGAGCTAGGGAGCGTGTTCCCACTGCTGGAGAGCTGGGACTGGTGTCACAAAGATGAGAATTGCTGGAAATGTGGTTAAAAGAAAAGATGAACCTCCAAAAGTCAAAGTAGCGTTTGTATGGTGGTTATATGGATAACTGCCTGGACTCTTTCAGCTTTGATTTGGATATTCAGAAAGACATGTTTGAAAACCAGGCTGTTGTGCAGTAAGAGAAAATGACCTGTAATGGAAAGGATAAGAAAAAAACTGTAGAAATAAATGGACAGTTTTCAAAATACAGGGGAAATGAGTAAAGTTTTAGAATGCTCTGTGCTGTGAGCTGTCCCGCTCACAGAAAGAGTGGCAGTAAATAAAATTCCTTGTTTTACATCAGGTAGCTCTGACACATGCTATAAATTTGTATTCACGAGAGAAAAAATTTTTATATCCTAGTATTGAGCAAGAGTAAAATACAACTACTAATTTGTAAAATATGCCTTTTATTTATTGAACAAGGGTAGTAAATCATTCTCTTGTGCTGTAGAATGACAATTTCCACTTTTTTTTGTATAGCCACTAGAAAAATCGTGTGGACAAAATTCAACACTGAGAAATAATCAGTGCAGTTTCAAAAGGTGTGTGGAAACATTTTTTTTCCCTATAAAATATGGATCAAAAAATGCATCAGTGAACACAGAAAACTTTCTAAATCATTCCTTCCTAAATACCTAAATCTCTTAATCTGCAAGAGTGAGGAAAGCAAGCCCTGAGCAGTCGATAAGCACCAGATCTCATCTTGTCAGGGCATAACAAATCTCTGCCTGTAGTGCTATTTTCCAGCGCCAGTAACGCAGCAACTGTCTCCAAGCAACTGTGCGACCGAGCGGGAGGTACAACCAGGGCGTGCAAACTCCACGCCGAGGCGGGGGGAAAGCGCGGCAGCTCTGCCGGCGTGAACCCCTTGCACCGAGCCTTCGGGTCATGCCTCGTGCTGGAAAAAGACAGGTTCCAACGGCGTTCGAGATGGCCCTTTGCAGCAAGATGCAGCTATTTCTGCAGGTGGAAAATCAGATTGGGTCATCAGTTGCCCACGTCAGTCTTTCTGCTGAAATAACTCCAACGTATTAGTTCAGCTCCTGTCTGTACCAGTAGCGCTCGTCAAAATGTTATTTTTGCAGCGAACTGCATCTAACCAAGCTCCCAGAACCAAAACAATGCCTTTGCAGGCCCAGCTCTAAATAGCTACTTGTGTAGATTTAATCTAATTAACTACAGTCAATATACCTCATAGAAAGAAAATCTAGGGGTTTAATATAATTTCTCCCCAGATGCCTTATCTAAATGCAAAACTACTACTTCTACCAGAGTTTATTTCCAGCATAACATATTGAATCCTTGATGGAAGGGAATCGTAATCTGTGAAATAATTTGCTCCGAAGAGCTAGTAACTAAAGATGATTTTTCCTTTTTAGGGTATAATTTGTATACTCCTTCATGTGGTTGTTGATTTGGGGGCTTATAATTTTGCAAAACTGTTTTGAGACAAAACCACTGGTGGCAGTTCCGAAGATTAAAATCTTTCTCCTTTGCTTAGGGGGGGGGTAAAAGAATGGGAAAGGGGGAAAGGAAATGANCCTTATCTAAATGCAAAACTACTACTTCTACCAGAGTTTATTTCCAGCATAACATATTGAATCCTTGATGGAAGGGAATCGTAATCTGTGAAATAATTTGCTCCGAAGAGCTAGTAACTAAAGATGATTTTTCCTTTTTAGGGTATAATTTGTATACTCCTTCATGTGGTTGTTGATTTGGGGGCTTATAATTTTGCAAAACTGTTTTGAGACAAAACCACTGGTGGCAGTTCCGAAGATTAAAATCTTTCTCCTTTGCTTAGGGGGGGGTAAAGAGATGGGAAGAGGGAGAAGGAAATGAGAACTATTCCCAGAATGGGAGCAAACCCAAGATTGTTTCAGTAGTACAGTTGTGTTATCAAGAGCTGAAGTTGGGTGTTTTGCCAAAACTGCTCCAGCAGTAGCAATTCAAGCTACAGCAGCAAATTTCTGGTTGTATGGGCTGGTCCTGAACCACGAAATGGGATGAGAACCCTGCCCACCTCGTGCTCCCTGGCAGGATATCTGCTACTGAACTGCATCAGGCAACAGGTTGGTTTCTTCTCAGTTCTCCTGTGCAATAGGTTAACAAAATGTCAGGCTAAATCTGCTTTTTGTTGGTTGGTTTGCTGGCTGTTTCTTGTGCCCTAGCCTAGGTTGGCAGGCTTGGGGGTGATGCTGGGAAATACGCTGTAAGGTTTGCCTCGCTTTGTCCAATCTATTCCCTATTCTCTCTTCTTCCGAAATTCTGAAAAGTCCCCAGTGAATGAGTTCTGTTAATGACCATGCATTAATAGCAGATAACTACACACTCATTTTATAGATACTTTCTGTATTGTTTGATGTTCATTAATGCTATTCTATTTTAATGATCTTAATAGTTCAATCCAAAAAACCCGCTGAAACATTTTTACATCACAAAATTAAATGCCTTCTCCAGCTGTAATTATTTAAAAGAAAGTGAAAGCTTCTTGGTAAGAGAATGGGGTGTATTATGCTGCAGAAACACATCAATGTGCCGACAGGCCTTCACGAGTGTTAGCTTCTGTGATTAGTCTCTTTCAGACCATAATAATAATTATTATTATTCAGTAAAAATTAAGTGATACCTGAGTTTGAAGCTTAGACAATGGTTTTACACTTGTTAAACAGGAATGGACTTACTCGTAATGGCCTGACATTGTCCTCAGAAGCATCAGGAGGTTGGGGTTAGGTGGGTTGCTTTGGGATGGGCTGGTTGGCAGGTAAATGAGCTGTGAAGGTGCACGTTGTGTCCGTGCTGTTCTGATCCAGCTGGAGCAGAAACTTCAGTGCAGCGATGGCAGATGACTGCGCACAGGATCGGATACTGTGTGCATATAACCTACTGAACAGTCCTCAAAACATGAATATTTCCAAGCCTGGAAACCTTGCATTTACCTGTTGTTCCATTCTGACTTGAGACTTTACGTGTTCTGTTTGTGGTTTTTTTTTTTGTCAGAGGGCATTTGGTTTCTAGTTTTGTACAATTAATTGGTGGTAACGTGCACGTAGTGTTTGTCTCGTTTTTGCTTCTCATAGATATTAGCGACTAGAAATAATCTGGAAATGTTTTATTATGACAATTGGTTGGATTACTCTGATCAGCTTTTAAGATACAGGTTCTGTTTCAGCCTTGGAAATTCAAACCCCAAAGTTGTCCCGTTAATTCAGTCAAGCTCCTCACTGTACAAAATGCAATGATGTGAGGAACTCAATTTGGAGTTTAGTTGCATGCGCACACTTAGTTTGCTTATGTCTTAACAACAAAAATCAGATACATCTTGAAAAAAGAAGAAAAAAGGGAAAAAGATGATGCCATTCCCTGCCTGTTTAGCTTGGTAAAGTTGCCGATATTATTGTTACAGAGCTCTGAGGTTTGTTGGTTGGTTGCTTTTGACCTGTGATGATAATGGGGTTTGGCACAAAAGGAGACATGTCTCTGTTTGTGGATGTGGTCGTCAGCAGGACCTGACAGTCAAATAACCATTTTTCAGATGAACCACACGGACAGGTAGTACCAATGACATGCATCGTAGTAGTGACTTTCTGCATTTACCCCGTGTTTTACCTTGTGTGCCACTTCTTGTGAGATAAGATGGAAGTTACTCAATAGAAGCTACATTTTTATATATGTTTGAGGAGGCAAAGTTCACAAAAGTTTAATGTTGTTTATATATTTTGAAACTTTTGCTTTATCAAAATGCGTTTAGATCTTTTTGATCTCTCAGGGAACGGCAATTGAAGTGGAAACTGCTAAAAATAAGGTCCCAGGAGGCCCATAGCCATCAAAGAGTTGAGGACTGCAGTGTACTGAGCGTGGTATCTTTGTCCAAAATGTCATTGCAGCCTGAAGTGAAAGACAAACTACTCTAAGCCATGTGAAAAATGTTGGTAGCCAAACACAGCTACAGAAATCCATCTGAAGTCCTTTAGAAGCTCTTATATATGTATGTGACTTACACTATCGCGTCCTTCCCACGCTAGAGGTGCAAGAGTCAGGAGAGATCAGGGGTCGATGTTGTTGCCCTTGGAGGTGTGGAGGGGAGTTGGAACGTTTCCTCTGTGGCCCTTCCCCAGCCCCATCCTACCCAAAAAAAAAAGCTTTTTTTACTTTGCTTGGGGATGTTCGCCAGTAGGTTGTCCCATGTTTGCTGTCCTAACTGTACTGACAACCCAGATGCTCTGGCTGTTTGCCAGATTAATTTAGGGATAATACTTGAAATTCAGTAATGCAAAAAGTCTCTCTAGTTCTCTCCGTCATCATTCAACAAGACAGTTCTTTTTAGCTATTAAATCTGCTGAATTGACGGTTATCTGTTTAAATCTGTTACTGAAGTAATTAACCCCAGAATGTAATTCCTTCTCCAAATCAAATCAGTTTTTTCCTGGAATTATTTTTGAAAGACAGTAATTCCTGCCAATATAGAGCAGCGTCTTTAAGAGAACTCCAAAAGCAAGCTCAGAGGCATGCCAATTCCCTTCTTGCAGGTTTAGAAGCAGCAATTCCATCTCTTTACTCAGTGTGGATGTCTCCAGGCAGTTGTGGTAGGAGTCTGTGCAACGACAAAGGTGTAGTGTGGGGACACAGCTCTCGTTCGAGAGAAATTTCAGGTAGTCGCACCCCACAGTTCAACACAGCGATCCAGTATTTTTTAAAAGAAAAGATAAAAATTAAGGAATAAATACAGATGAGTATGATGGCTCACAGCTCAGCTCTGAAATCAAAATAACGTAGGGCTGGCTCGCTGCAGCAGGCAATGAAGGGGGCAAGACAGAGAGGTGGGAGGTCACTCAGGGCAGAATATCTCGAGACAGCGTTTGCTGGGTCCTGTGGAGGTTTTTCTCTGGTTTTATAGATTAAAATGTCATTTTGCAGAATTGTGGCACAGCCGGGGATTTTTGGGTAAGGAAACTACCAGCTGTTTGCTTCTGCTATGTTCCCAGGAAGTGTAGCTTAACTCATTATTTTTGTAAATAAACAAGATCACAGCAAATAATTATTCCAAATAACGTAACTGACATATCCTGGATATCATAACGTGAACATCCTTTAAAGGCCCTAAATACTGGCTAACCACGTTAGCTGAAGGCTGCTTAGGCGGTGCATGGCACTAATGGGAAGATGTCATGAGATTTCAGACAGTGTTGATGGCCTCAGTAGGCACGAGTTTTTCCGTTGTCGTAATGTGCAGGTAGTTCACACCTGGCCCAGCTTGCCAGAATAAATTTTAATGCTAGGACTACATTTTTTCTACTTAAAAGACCCCAAAACCACAAATGCTTGTTTCCCTAGAATACAAATGCAGAGTGCTGATGATAATTAGAAGAATTCTCTTTGAACTCATTATTTTGTCTTTTCTTAACTAATATTTTTTAAATCATTGCAGTCGAAAAATGCATTAGAATAGCTTTCAGACCTTTCCATTTTTATGGAACTTAGAAAAAAAAAATGTTGGTTTTCTGTAGGTTTCTTTTTTTTCCTCTTCTCAGAAGATAATATTTTTTCACAGGAGCAAGATGACCTTCCAAAATGAATTCTGTGCTTATATGGCAACACGCAGCAAAGCTGCTAAAGGTGTAATGTTTTTAATCATGTGTGCCTTTGGAAGGACACCAGCGCTGTAGCAGTGTCCTCCAAAAGAGGAAAAAAGGGAGGAATAGCATATAATTGCTCAGTTACCTTTTTGCTGCTCTTTTTACTCTTGCTTGGCGTAAGAATTTTTAGTTTCTCTGACTGTATGTAGCTTGAGACCACTTAAAGAATAAGTAACCAGAATGTCGGCTCATGCTGACATTTGCACTTATAAGGAGTCTCGTGCATCCATCCGATGCTGATCTTACTCACAGCAACTATGGAAAGGAAAATCTTCAGGTTGAGTTCAAACTCCCAAACCAGTCCTGACTTCTCTTTCTGGTTTAATATTCAGAGGGTTTGATCCGTGTTGAACTTCAATCATGTACGTAGACCACAGTCCACAGAGAGCTGTTGACTTACCTTCAGCTTTTCAAACACTCATTTTTTATTACTTATTCTATTAATTTGTGTAACATGACAGCTGGTTAGGTCTTTTATTGTAAAATTAAGCTTTTTAGGTCCATTTCAGAGGGATGGCAATGGCTTGCCAGAATACTAAATCCATCAGTGTGACATTGACTCAATAGAGGATTTCTGCATTTTCTGTGGCTACAGTTGCTATTCCGAACAAGAATGTACAAAACTAGCACTTTATTCTTTCCTACGCTTCTTGTTCTCCTAATTTATCAGCCCTCACTGTAACATCTTTATGATTATGAATCTACAGTGCCTAAGCATATAAAAATAAAGTAGTTAAGAGAATAGAGAGGCTACCCTTTGCTGCGTACAAGTATTAAGAACACAATTAAGTAGGTGGTTAATGAAATTGTAACTTGTTTCTTTAATTATTACTGTGAGCTGCCATCTATGTCTAGAATGAGGTTTATTCTTAAAGGTCTTGACTTCTTTCAAAGGACTTATACTGGCCTAAAAACACATTATTTGGCTTTGGGATTCAATGTGCCTTTCCCTATCCACATCCAATACATCACGTAAAGAATAACTTCCCACATTTAGTGTGAACCAAGTTCTTTTCCTGGGTATTGACATTGACCTTATGCTAATCTCCTGAGAAACTGAAAGAAGTAGAAATGGAAGGTGTCACCCTTAGAAAATTACAAATATAAAAGCAGTTTTAACTTGTGATTTTTGTAGCTGTTACCCCCTGGTTTTGACATTATTTCAGATTGTCTTTATTTAAGGAATAACAGCTCTTCAAAATATGTCACATTTAAAACCCGGGTGACAAAAGAGTTTCTATTTCCAGAAAAAAAAAATGGTATGTTTTTTAGGCTTCTCTACACCAAATAATAATAATGATACATTAAATCTTGTATGTCACATGCTGTGATTTTGGGGTGGCTCACTTGTTTTTACTGGCTTGTTTGGCAGGAGAAGGGAAAGTCTTCTGAATTCTATTTTTAACATTAGAATGGTATTGTAATTCTTGCATTTAATTCACTACCTGGTGGGAAGCACATTGAATTTTTTCCCTGTCATTGTAGTCTACCAAGCTTTTAAATGCATTTCTTCTGTGCTTTCCTGCCTAGCAATGTTTTTTAAAAGGTGGAGAGGTTTCTAGATGGATGCATAGATTGAGTGATTGTTTGATTTGGGTGTATAAATATATTTGTATAAAAACATAGATACACTCATGTACATGTATGCATACATAGATATCAGACAAAGCAACAGATTTTATAGACAATGGAAGCTGTAGAGTTTATATTCTTCTAGCATTGTAGGAACACATTTTTGCTTTTTGGTTATGGTATGACAGCATCTCTATCTTCAGGATGTCAAGTTATCAAGAGAAAAAGTACATGTTTATTGAGACAGCTGGTAGAATCTAATAAGGACTAAAAATCCAAGTCTATTTAACTGTCTTCTCAGTTTGTTTCCATTACCATTTACAGGATGTAAATGGCTGTTAAGCATTCTGATATTGATGCTAGTTTGTACTCGTGATACTATTTTAAAGTTAAAAAGGTGTTTATTATGCTTTTCTGCTCTCTAGTTTTAACTGTGACCTATTCCAGTAGGCTTTGTTGCTGCTGGATGTGACCTGAAGCTTGCTAGAATTACATGGGCTGGATGATGGGGCTCATTTCCCAACAGTCCTGCTCTCTTGGCTTTGAAGAATGGATTGTCACTGATCTTTATTCCTTCTCATCCACTTCTTAAAGCTCCAGGTAGTTTCTCTGCAGTTGTCCTCCCCTTGGTGTGGTTGCATTCCCAGTCCTAGCTAGTCCAGGCCAGCAGCAGAGGAGTAGGACTTCTTTATTGGTGGTACAAAGTTGAAATGGCCCACTACGTTTTAACGCTAATTTTATAAACATTGTGCTTCTTACTAAGAGCTACTGGAGCAAAAACGCTTTTCTAAAAAACTAAATCTTTCCGTACTTATATGTAATTGAATAACAGAATTCAGAAAAAGAGATTGCACTGGAATTTTGTTTGTGATGTGTTATTTGCAGGGAAGGTTTTACATTCTGTTCATGCACCGAGTATTTTGGATGTGGAAGAAATAGTTTATTTCATCACTTTTTATAAAAAAACTTGTTTTCCAAATGCAATGTGGAAAAGTCCTAACATAAGCTAGTAAATACAAAACCCTCTGTCTTGAACGTGAAAAAAATAACTCAGGCAGCATCTACTCTTACCTCACCTGCAGTACTTGGTGATCATCCTGATACCTGCTTTATATTCTGACTTAAAGGTATCTCAGCAGACCATCTAGATCTATATTTCTTGTAATATAACCTGTGCAGGTCTAGGATGTACTGTAGGGGCTATAAAACTGGTTTGGGGAAGTTTTATTTTACTCTCAGTTTAGAAACATCTCTTTTGATAGTGGGAAGACCAGCCTTTGCTTTTGAAGGAAACAAAAATTTACTCGAGCAGGGTTGATCAGGAAAGTTTCTGCTTCCCTACATCCAAGACATTTGTAAAATCTTTGCTGTTTCATTCGATTGAGGTCAAAGCCTTGTTTGTAGAGGGTGTAGAAATGCTAGCACGAGTATTTGGAGGAGCATGGAGTTTGAATGGAAAACTGATGCTAGTTGGGAGGTTACCCCCATTATGATGTGCAAGGTGTGTGTCACAAAATAAATTCGGTCATTTTCTCATCTGTGCTATGATGTTCTCGTGGTGTGGTCACATCAGCCTGATGTGAAAAATTCTGCCCTTTGGTTGACGTTAATACGGTGGTAAAATTGGCGGAGTAGCTGCAGCTTTGCTGACGTGGAAGAGCTTTTGTTTGCTGAGCTGGTTTCTGCTGTTTGCTCAAGGAGCTGGTGCTCTGATGCCAGCAGAAAAGCTCCTCTTGACAGTGTTTGCTGTCTCTGTGCTGAGAGGACACTGCTGACACAGCGCCGGTGCCGGAAACTCGACAGTATAATACATGCAAAGTTAAACCGAACATCAGAGAAGAGTGAAAAAAGTTTTAGGATGAGTCAATGGTAAATAAGTTGTAGATTCAAGGCTGTTTCGTGCTGCTGTTCCAGTAGGTTTTAACAGAGGCTCATGTTTTTATCTCTGTGAGAGAAGTAATAGAGCGTGAAGAAGAGCATGCGGGCAGGAAAGCCTTCTCTGAACTTGTCCGGAAAGGAGGAGGGAAGGGAAAGCTTCAAAGTGTAAGAATTGAATGGGAAACCTGAAGACATCAGATGAAGCAGTCTGTATTTTCATAGCATCGAGGTTATAAATAAATGAATAAAAGAATTATCTCAAACTCTGCTCATGTCTGGACAATGTTCATAGACCTGTTTAAGACAACGCAATGTCTAAGAACGTGAAAAGTTCTCCAGTGATTTCTGCTCATCTGGTACTTCTTGGTATATTTGCAGAAGGAAAAGCAGCAGTAGAGATTTCTTCAAGATTTAAGATGAAGGGAAGACAGGGATTTCGCTGTGAAAGCTAAGCGACCAGTCCCAGTGGATGGCAAAAAATACGATTTATACTGAATTGAACTCAGCATGTTTGCTGGTTCTTTTCTGCTTATGTGACATAATCAAGGGTGTTTTGAATACACTTCAGATGTGATCTGACTTACTAGAGTATGTTTCAGATCATGCTACTTTTTACAAAGCGTGTTTACTTTGTAGGAAATATTTATGCATCATTCTACACAAAGGTTTGGTAGTGATATGTAATGCAAAGTGTTGAGTCTTTGGCTATATTAACGTCTTCCATTTTAGCTAGCAGTGGGCTTGCTAATTTAGATATTTTAATGAATGAGTCATAATCTTTGTATAATAGCACCAAAATTATAATTGTTGTTATATTATAACCACTGATGTATTTTTAGTAAAAAAAAAATGAGTTTAGGGGAGGGAGAAGCTGTTTGCACAGTTAAGTTCAAAACAGCAAACAAAAAATCTGAACTCAGTAAATTTTGTTAAATACTTGGTATAGTGTTAAACGAGAACAATTTTGGAGGATTTTTCAGGATTTGGAATCAACTCTATAGATTTTTATATTACCTTTTCATCAGAGACTTTACAGCTCTCCATCCAGTTATCAATTTTAGGTATTTCACACAGTTTCATGTAACAGCCAGTTTGTAAACTTTAATTCACTTTAATAAATGTGTAGATGTTTTGTACCCGACTACTATATTTTCTTCAAATGTATTTAATGTTCTACTTATCATTTGAACTTTGGATAGATTTGCAAATTGCTGGTTGGTGAGGTTTAAAATGCTTCGGATGTACATCCCCTACCGAGAGCGGCTTTTTATTCAGAGAACATTTCTGCCTCTATCACACACAAGAGTCAAGGAAAATGTTTTGTTATTTCCAAATCAAACAATCATCTTTTTCAGTCTTCTGAGTCTTAAAGGTGCCGCCAGGAAAATTGCTGTGCTTGTAGACAGGTACAGCAAAGCTTTCGCTATGAATAGCATGTATTCAACTGGAAGGTATTTTTACAATTCTCCTTTATTTTGGACTAATGGTGTAAGAAAAAATACTCGTCACAGTACGACTGAACCCCAGCAAAGCAAGTAAGTGGCACCTAGAGGTTAGCAAATATTGATTTCTGTTTTGAACAGTCAGATTTTACTAGCCTGAGCTGTAGTATATGCTGTGGCATCTCAAAGATTTTTCCAAAGAATTGTCTAATTTGTGTTGTACAAATATGGAACACCGATAGGTTTTGATGTCTTTATTTTTGAAGTACTACAAGCACTGTATAAAGAAAAAGAAATATCCAAAGGCAGTCTCTAAATGCATCTCTACCCTTAGATGTCTGCACAAGATCTAGGTGTCTTGGAATTCTCAGGCAAAGCAGTGTTAGAAGTCCTGGTCTCAACAAAACAGCCCAGTTTATGGTATAATGATTCTGTGAAACAAAAAAATAGTATGTTGTTGCAACAAAAACCTATACAATATTGAGAAATACAACTAAGATTTCTTTCTGTGTGATAATTCCTCTTTTGGAGACGCAAGTCTAGTAGGGACATCGCACTTCAAGAAAAATGTAGATCATGTAAAGAAAGGCCAGAGGAGACCCAAGAAAGGATTAACCTCATGTTACTTGTTCTTTTCTAAGGTGGAAGGTATGGTCTGCTGATGGCATTATCTAGAGTTTCCCCTGTCAAAGCCACATGCCACTCTGGCTACAAGCCTGAAACGCCCACGTTTCCAGTCAAACTAGAGCAGCCAGTCTTTCAGGGACTGATTTCCTGGAGAATGGCTAGGGAGGAAGTCAAACAGAGTTGAGAAATATCTTTTATCTGCATTCTGGCCCTCAGACTAGTCTGTTCTGACATAGAAGCTTTTTTTCATATATTCATATCTGTCGAGAAAGGCAAATACTGAAGAGTGCAGACTTTTTGAAAAGTTTTCACATTTTTTATTTTATAAAGAAAATTATTTGTTGGTTGAAAGATACTTAAGGTATCAGAGCAGCCTGCTGGCATAAATAGTGGAATCTTTGTTACTACAGATTGGTGAGATAGACCTCCACCGTACATGATTTAAGTAGAATTGATCCTATTGCAACAGGAGGCAGATTGCAAGACATCTCTAGGTTCCTTCTAGGCATTTTTCTGCTTCTCTGATCAAAAAATCCTCTGCAACTCATCACATCATATATTTTCCTTTGCTCAGAAGATTGCTAGAATTTTTCTTTTTCTAATTGTTTTTACTATACAGTAGCACGCTTGATGATTATAGGGCATATGTGTTCTGGAAGACAAGTTTAATTAATTTCTGAAATGATATCCCCTTTGTAGCTACTTTCTTTGTAGAAAGCGTACTGGATCTTGCTTGAAATTAAATATACTCAGCAGTGAGATCGAGACACTGTACCTGTCTCTGAATCCTTTGTGATCCTTGTCTGTCACTTAATATGAAATAGTACTTAAGGTCCCATTTGTTCCTATCATTCCTTTAAAGAATTGCTTAGTCACATCCGAGGGCTTAAATATTTCTAATGACCAAACTCACTAAATTTTTATGTTCATAAAGTGATTTTTTATTGCTGGACATGTTATTATAGGAAATACACCACGCTTGGGTCTCATCATAGATATTCATAAATTGAATCTTAAGGGTGAAGATTTTGTGAGAGTGACGGTTAATAAATGAGAGAATAATTATTAGCCCAGCAGATTAATTTGACTGTATGAAGTATCTGACCAGCAGCTTCAGAGTTCCCTCCTATGCAGGTCTGAGTGTTGTACATCTCATTTTAAAGATTATTTTTCTACCATCTGTATTTACATCCATTCATCAATAAAAGAGGTATGAGGTAAGAATTTCTCTGGTCAGAAACAGTTTGTGATGTGGAACCAAACACGTGTGTGAGGCATGTGAGAGTGTGGCATTCCTCCTCCTGCTCAAGTACACACTTTTTGCAGCCCAGAATTTGTAATTTAGCAGAGAAAATTGCTCTCCAGTGTGAGTTTTGCTTCATATGCTTACACGAGTAAAATCAAAGGATGAGAAAGAAGGGGCAAAAAATTTAAACTGCATCCCATTTCCTTGGAAATGGAGTTAGAATGAGAGGGAGGAAGAGGGGGGAAGTAAACCCTTAAGTTCATATTTTAAGTTATGTCTTCTTGCCACTCCTACATGGTTTCTATGGAAACAGAAGCAGAAACTGGGCCATCGGCAGCCAAGAATCCATTTACACTTTAAATTTACTGCTTGAGCAGCCATGCAGTTTTCTTGTCCAAATTAAATCATGATGGAGTAACACATGCTAAATAAATTGGGGGTAAGATGAAAACACCAAATATTAAATATCTTTCCATTTATGATGTATGGATATGCCAAACAAAACCCCACCTTTTCTCTGAAAGACCTTAAAAGGACAAGTTGGATTATGTTTTCAATATAAGGTGCTTACTTACGGCTCTAGAAATATGTATAGAAAGAATATTAAATAACGGTGTTATATTCTTTAGGTAAGAATGTTATCTACTTTAATTAGGAGTGTGGCTAATGCTTAGGTAGCTTAGCTGGTTTAGGGCTTTGGGTGCAGAAAGAAACAAGCTGCGTTTTCCTTTCTGCTCATCTTCTAATAAATTTCACGGTGAAATTCTCATGCACTAACCCAGCAAACAGGGGAGTTTGCATGAAATTCGTACAGGAACTGGTAGGGTTTGGGTTTTGTTATCCATTTCCCTTAGAAGAAAAATGTGAAATATCCAGGAAGTGCCAAAATCTGCAAGCAATAGGGAAACATAGTGCAAACTGTGGGGTGTTCCTCATTCTTCAGACGTTTCCAGTTATTTACATGTGACGCGGCGACTAATGGAGCTTTTGGATGAGAAGCTCCATGGACCAGAAGTGTAACTGAAGATAATGGTTGTATTGGGTTTATGTGGTAAGATTTTGGTAGAAAAAAATGTGAGAGAAACTGTCCTATGGAAAACCAGGTCAGAGAAGAGGGAGATGGGAGGAGGCGGTTCAGGCGCTGCAGCAGGGATTCCCCTGCGGCTTGTGGAGAAGACCATGGGAAGGGAAGCAGATTGTCCCTTTGCAGCCCATGGGGGAGCACGCTGGAGCAGTTATCCACCCTGCAGCCATGGAGGAGCACGCTGGAGCAGATATCCACCCTGCAGCCATGGAGGAGGACACTGGAGCAGATATCCACCCTGCAGCCCATGGAGGAGGACACTGGAGCAGATATCCACGCTGCAGCACGTGTCGGAGCACACTGGAGCAGATATCCACCCTGCAGCCCATGGAGGAGCACGCTGGAGCACAAGAGCCAGAGATATTGGTCTGTGAAGGACGACTGCAGCTGCAGAAATTGCGTGCCATGGGAAGGTAAATGAGGTTCTGAGCAGCACTGTGTGGGAGACACTCAGTTGAAATTGGGATGCAGAAATTTCCTATAAGAACAGCTTGGGATCTGCTCTACCTAAGGCACTCTTTTTCTCAGTTTGAATTCTGTGAAAAGGCATATGAGTTGCCTCGGTCTGTCTCATAAAAGAACTATTTCAATTTTTTTTTTTTTCCGTAACACATACTTTCAATTTAAGCAGCACTGATGCCACAAGTTCTCAGAGCACTGCTGGCACTCTCAAAAGAACTTTTCGGTCCATCCTGATGACAACAGGGGCCTTTGCACAGTCAGACACATTTTGCTTCTGTTACAATCTATTTAGCTATCAGCAATAGACACGAGGATGTTTGAGTGTACTTCTGTCTCATTTACAAGGAAGTTCAGTTGTCATGTCGTGGAAAATGTGAACAGAAGTACCTGTGCAATAAGGTCTCTTGTTGTCGTTGCTGGATGTCCTCTGTTCCCACAGATTAAATTTTTTCTGGTATTAGACTTCGCGTTTACTTTCGCCTGCTAGCTTCAGTTTGAAATTTCAGCGAGCTCAAACTCTGACTATGGTGGTTTGCTTTTTTTCTGCTCAGCCTCTTTTTCATTCCCGTTGTGGAAGTCTGGGACATCATCACACTTTCTTTCAAGGCACTAAAAGGCATGAGTCATTCCTTCGCCTTTGTCAGCTTCTTAACCAGCTTCTACTCATGGCTTTACCTCGTGCTTTCATAGTCTTTTGCATGGAGCTTGTCAGAAGGGCTTTGGAAATCTGAATAAACTGTCAGGGAGTTTGAGCTATCTACGTTTCATTCTCCTCACATGCTCCAGAATTAGAGTAGACACATGCCAGGGATTTTCTTTGCAGCTTTCCTTTCCTAGGTTGTGGTGGGTTTACGGGTTTATGCTGATTTTAATCAGCTTTCGTGACACAGGTGAACTGAACTGGACTCTATGCTTAGTGTGGCCACAAACAATTCAATTGCTTCTAGTTCGTGGTGCTAGATTTTAATAGGTGCACATGCTCGTTAGTCATTTTTACACATTTCAAAAGATATGCGAATACTATCGCAGCACAATTAACTTCTTTCTCTCCCAGCTAGAAATGTTCTATACTATAGAGATTTTAATACTCGTATGGTAGTAATCGGGGAAATACAGATCACAGAAACTTGTTCCTTGAGTTCAAAAAAACTTTTAATACTCCGCATCTCAACAACAACAAGAAGCTGGGTTTAGATTTGTAGCTGGTTTGGGTTTTTTGTAAGCAAAAATAAAATAAACACAATTATATGAACATGAGATACAGGAACACATTAATTTGATTCCATCTGCTGAATAATCTTAGTGAATTTAATTGCACCCTGGTTCTTCTAAACACGTTAAGACATATGTTCATAAGCTAATTGAATATAGCTTCTGGTCTTGGCGGTAGTCCAATACACTGTTAAATCGACAGCAGTATTCTTAAGAATTAGTTCAGCTGTAGTATGTTAAATGTTCTCTTCGCCATTTTCAATTTTGAAAATCCAGTGACAAAATGAAATCTAGGCTTATAAAAAACTAGTTAAATATCCCAAATTAAATCCTAGTTGCCAGTCAGCTTTCTGATGGGAATGTTATTGCTTTGCCATCGGTGTGTGTTGGCTGTGAGTGTAACACTGTCTCTCAGATGTTTTTGTTGGGTTGCTGTATGTGGCTGCTGTAGCCTCAAGGAAATTCTTCCTTGCATTTCTAATTTAAAGATATTTAAATATAATAAGATTTCTTATTCATGAGATTATAGACCTGGCTATCAAGACATGTTGAAAATCTGCTTCCAAACCCAGATCTCATTGTTATGAATGGTGATAGATTTTACCAGATGATTGAATCAAGATATCTCTATAAAAGACAAAAACTTTTGTTTCCTTTTCTTTTTTTTTTTTCCTGTTCACCTCCTTACTGCTTCAAGTGATCTGCTGGGTTTTCTGGCAGTTGACTCTTGTAGGACTTGTGCAGTCTGTCAAGCTTGACAGCAGCCTGAGTAGCCTGTAGCGAAACAGAAAGATGGCAGGTTTTTGCATGTAGAGTGGGAATTTTAAAGATTTCTGATATTTCCCAGCAGGTTAATTACAGAACCTTTTCTTCCTCTGCAATTAGTAAGCATGTAAGAGGAGACACTGAACCCAAAGTACCCTGTATGCTTCCTAACGCTGTCAAAAAAATTAAATAATCGATCATGTATTATGCAGATGCAAGTGTATTATTGAAAAGGAAGAATTAGAAGGAATTGCTTCCCGTTTCTGAGAGGGGATGCACGTTTGAATGTCGAGGCAGACGTTCTGGCTGGTGTGGTGAAGTTGCAGCAATCTTTGTACAGCCAGTGCCATTGCCTTCTCTACACTGGGAGTTGTCCAGGTGCAGCTGGCTGCTTGGCATATCATGAAATTCAAAATCATGGAAATTGCCTTGTAATTTTTTGCTGTGTACTGGCTGGGCTCAGCCCAGTATTAAGTTGGCTTGGATAAACAGATGTAGAAGTGTTCTTAAATGTTGTTGGGATTTAAGGGCCAGGAGTTGCTTGTAGTGCTTGGTCACTTAATTTGGTAAAGATAGATAAATGCTATATGTGATATTTATCTGCTTAAATACTTCTGTATGGGGTTATTTTCGGAATAATTTTGAGTGATTCAACAGGTATATCTTTTGACCAAAGTATTGCTTATGAGTTACATTTTGAGTTAATAATCCTTTCCTGCACAGTATCACAATACCTGCCAAGAAATATCCTTCTGAATGGAGGAAAAATGCCTTAAAGGATGCAACCCCCCTGACGGGGCACACTGTAACTCATCTCTCTTTTTTACCTGTAGCTAACAGACACAAAATTAAACCTACTCTGGTAGTAACTGATTTAGTCACCTTGACCAAGAGTAGAGTAAATATTACTAATTCCACAATGACAGTCTCTAACCCAAAAGGTAAAAAAGAATTACAGAATAATTTCCAATGCTTTTGCGAGGGTGTGTACATCAAGGAGGTATCCAGTTGTACTCTCTTGCTCCAGGAAAGGGTGAAACTATACCTAATGATATGTGAAACACTAGGCATGAAATTGAACTGAAAGCCTTGAGGAAGGATTTGAAGATCAGGCTCTTAGAATGCGTTGATGTGTTAACATGCTAGAAATAATACAGCAGAACTTCAAAGAGGCATTTCTGAGGGAAGAGGGAGGGAAGAAGAGAGTAATGGACTATTAATTCTCCTTATTTGAAAGTAAAGGGATGCTGAAGCAGCAATTGTGCTGTTCATTGCGTGCTGTTAAATGACAAATAATCTCTTCTATGTTCTGTTTTTTCCTTCGTTACTAACCTTTCCTTTCTCTTCCTTTTAGAAGTGTGTTTGTAATTCACATTTTACGTGAGTAGAAGCAAAAGTATATGCTGAGTGTTATAGGCAAAATATTGAACGCAGTGTCCCCTTTTTAACATAGTTTCAGGTTTATGGAAATTTGCATTAATTTTTATTTTTCCTAAAGTCTGAGCGAGAGGCAGATAGAGGAGAGGTAAGCACGCTGTTATCGTCCACACTTTAGAATACACCCTAAAGGTATTTTCTCTTTCACACTATTGTCCCTCTGTGATGTATTGGCCAAGCTCCCCATCAGCTGAGATTATCCGACTGGATTGCAGTAAGGCTGTGCTAGCAGAGTGTTTCTGTGTAGTTATCAAATCTCATAAAAAATAAGACTTCCAGGTGTAGGACTGCCGTATCTGTGATAAGATTGCAGAGGGAAGGCTGAGAATATAGAGCCTTTCATTTGTTGTTGCTATGGGTTTAAGCCTAGCAATTGTAGTAAAACTTACGGCTGCAGGTTTTGATACTCTGCCTCAAAACGGATCATTTTTAAACCAGATTATTTTGGGGCTGCATTTTAAAGATCCATTTTGCGGACGGTTGTGTTAACAGGATGAAGTTAGCGTGAGCACTCTCTGTATCCAGATGCAATTCCTGAGCGCTTGGAGCCAAGATCGTTTCCAAATTGCAAGAAATGTCAGAATTTTAGCTAAAACACACCAGCAAGCTGTTTCTTGGATCATCAGCAGCTGCAATCTCTTTATGCTATATTTTACTGCATCTTGTCCTGTTCCTGTGCTGCTTTACCTGTTGATTCATTTACTCACTTATAATAACAAAAAGAAATGTACCTTTGGAGAGGTATGTGCATCTTCTTCATTCCTGTCTGAAGAAATGTGACCTTTCTCTAGCACATTGATACCACCCGTTTCTCTTGTAACATTTTATGTTAATTGTCTAGTGTTATGATTTTGACTTGCTTTAAACTAATTTTTCAAAGGTTGAAAAGCTGTGCAAGTCGTGTGACAGCAGTCTTAAATCCAGGGATAGATGTACGTATTTTTATTAAATATAGGATAAAACTTACCTGACTCCAAAAGGTAGATGATAGCGTGTAGACATCACTCTGATCCTTTTCTCTATTTGTGAATTTTTATTCTTTAGCATGTTTTCTCAATGCAGTCTCATTATTCCAAACAAACGAGTGTTGAGAATACAACAGCTATGTTTTGAAAGTCATGATACTGCCAAGCTGGGATGGAAGTTCCAGGCTCAGATTCTGCGTGTTTGCTTTCAAAGCGGTATCTGTTATCTGCTAATCCAGGGGGCAAAGTTTGCTGACAGTATTTAGTTTGACTTGTCCTAGTGCCTTGAGCTTGTTGATTTTAAATCGTGGTATTTTTAGTAGATTTGTAGATTAATTATGTATCTTTAATACCCCCCCCAAAAAGAATAGAGTCATGTGGGGTTTTTTCCATGGTGACTAGATATATGAGAATTAGATAAATACAAAAAGGGACCATTATTACTATGCCATGGCTGCTGTGCTACATATAATCTATTTATTTTTGCTTTGCATTTAAAGAAAAACATTATTTAAAATCGTGTTTGGTTGTAGAATGTTTCTTAAGCATCTAAAGGTTTCTGCACTGAATATGCATTCATAAGTCATAAGAATTAATAATTTACAAGAGAATATAGATAAAGCATGATTTGGCTTCTATTCAGCTGCATATTTCAGCAATTTCATGTTGTGTAACATCCATCTTTACCCAGAAAATTTAACTTAATTCATCAGCACAGCCAAAATAGAAATGAAAGAAGCTGAATGACAAATCTAAGGACTACATGCAGATTGGCTCCATCATACTTTATACTTCTTGGTTCCTTATGAATAGCAAAGAGTTAAATGGGAAGGGCCCCAGGGAAAAAAATATGAAACCTGTTTGATTTTTATGAAACAAAGACATGACTTTTCTAGAAAACAACATTTTTTAATAAATAATACAGTTACAAATGTACAGAGTGCATAATTGCCTGGGTAAATTTGCTGTGCCAGGAAGTTAATGGAATTAAATACATAACCAGATTTTGAACTGAACTAGATTTAATTTGTGACCATTAATATTAGAAAATTTAACTGTGCTAAAATGGCAACCAGAAAATATAATGCTTTGAAGTGTAAATTCGGTTTTGCAGAAACAGTTAATGGAAGGTCTACATAGAGTTGAGCCAAGTGCTTAACACCGTTTACAGATGGGCTATTTTTGACCACTATTCTCTGGGTACCTTTTGAATTTCTGGTTTCAAAACACTACGTAAATAACTTTTCCTTGCTAAGAATAGACCATCTTAAAATTTTCTTTCTCAGTCATAGGTAATCAGAAAGTCTCACAAGGTCTGTTTGGCTTTAGAGTGACAGAGCCACACTTTCCAGCTGTAAGAGTCATATGCTGAAGTCTTCAGAGGGCCAGGAGCAAGGGTGCCTCCAGACACGTTCTCTCCCTCTCCCTTACTCCCGCGTATTTTCCATTTTCCAGCATGGGTCTGCAGGCTGGGAAAGATGGTGCACACCTGGGTGCATATTAGGCATCCTCCTGTAAACTCACTGCCTGGATGTGACTTGATTTCTTCAGTTGTTTGTGACAGAGACCCTTCGTACTTTGGGTGTGTTTTATACCTGCTCATCCACATTTCACCCAAACATATACCCACGTATTAGAATGGCAACAAAAAGTCTCCGTCGCAGGATCACTTGGATTCTCCTCAGCTAAAATTATTCCAGGCCTTGACTTAAGTTGAAGATTCAGTTTTAATGAGCATTTCTTTAGTGTTTTGATTGAGAAAGTTATCATCATGTAGTTACTGTGCAACAGGACCTAGTCTATATAAGTTTGAACAGAAACATTCAGTAGCAATTTCCTTCCTTCACCCAACCAATCTGAATGAATGTGGATTTTATCNAACTACATAATCCAAAAACAACTTTCAAACTGATTTCTGGTATTTACTGATAGGTCCCAGTTTTTTGTTTTACCAGACATATCACATCTGATCATATGGGAGAGGTTCAGAGAAGAAGTTGTGTTTCTGAGTGATGGCAAAATCTAGCAAATTACAGAATATTGTGTATTTATATCATGGCCTGTTGTTAAAAAAAACCAAAAATCCATTTAGACAAATAGCTTTTCAGAGATTCAGAAAAGTCTAACCAAATCTTCATCTAGTTACTAATTCCAGCAAGTACCGCTTTTACTGCCTTATCTCCTATGGGGGAAATACTCATTAAAACTCCATTTAATTTGGTGTTAACAATGTCATTAGCTCCTCCACATGTTTCATGTGAGTCCTCCCCCACATATGCATTCTTTTTCCCAGTTTTCCTCCATTCACTTGCTTCCCCAGTTCCTCCATCCCTGAGGTCTCTCCTGTTGTGTTAATAAACGCCGGGCAAGACTATGGAGCATATTGTGCAGATTCAGAAACAGCGGTAAAATGTGTGCATAGAAGAGAGTTTTCTTTGTGAAGGTTTTGTTGCGTTTGTCACACGTGCCTGTGTCTTTAGAAGTCTAGGAAGACAACGTCACATTGCAGGAGCACATTTGGTTAACAAATCAGCTGCCAGCTAGGAGAAATAGATCCCAACTTTCAGGTGTCTTTGCAGAAAGTGTCTTGCTGTGCCTTCTGTTTAAAGTTTG